>OY101440.1:59861108-60091565 GCA_956483585.1 Gymnocheta viridis | reverse complement strand
AAGATCGCATACAGTTGAAAATTGTTTTTTTCCAACGACGTTTTTTACTATGGCTGTGGCTTTAGTACGCCCTAATGTCATATTGTTAGCACTTTCGGAATCGGCAAAAGCACTCTGACAAACCTTTGTCATATGGTCAGAGACCATAAATGGAAGGTTGTGCTCTACTATAAAAAGGGCCATCTTAATTTCTGCCTTTTTAGTGGCAAACTTTTCTAAATTAAATGCTTCATCAATTTTCTTTTGGATAGATATTGCATTTGCAGCAGCAGCATGTTTTTTAGGCCATCTTCTTCATCAAAATTTTCGTTTTCTGGAAAAGGGGTATACTTTTATTAATTTATTTGGCATAACATATTATTTTACATACCATTACTATTTTTTTGTAAATATCTCAACATTTTTGAATAATTTGTGCAATAAAATTTCTTTTTTTGTAAAACAAGTTCTTTTTTATTTTATGTATGTGTTAAACCTTTCGTCTTGTAAAAAAAATTGAACCGTTAACTTTTGTTATTTTGCTTTCGTTTCTTATTCTTTCCAGTTGCAAAAAATGTAGTAAATTACAAAAGATCAACATACTTAAACAAAATAAGTTAACTATCTGTCTTTTTTACTCTAACTGATGTTGCTAGAAATTTTTAAAGTTGGTTTCTTCTAATATTTAAATAGTTTAATGTTGCCATATGTTCAAAAATATCACAAAATACTAAACTTGCCGTATTTTTGGGTTTTAACAAAAAATCAATTTTTGACCAAAAATCGGCAAATCGGCATTTTGCCATTTTTCAACAAAATAATTGGCAAAATGCCGAAAAATCGGCAATTCTGGCAGCCCTGTATCCCAGTCCGATATGTTTTCGCTAATATAAGATCTTATGTACTCGTTAAAAACACGATGATTTCGTTCAGCTGTTCCTACAGTCCGATGGTGATAAGCGGTTGAAAAATTTAACTGAATGTTCAAATATTTACACAGTTCACAAAAAATATCATTTTTGAATTCAGTACCTAATCAGTCCTAATTAACTTTATTCTACCGTAGATCAAAATGAAATTTTCAAAAATTGCTTGTGCAACCGTTTTCGCACTTTTATCTGATATAGGTATCGTAACAAGATATTTTGTAAAATCACATAATAACGTTAAGCCATATTTATTGCCGTATTTTGATGTTGGTAATGGACCAATTGTGTCCAATATTACAACCTCAAATGGTTTAATCGGTGTGGGTGCAAGTGTGAGTTTTTCTTTTGTTCCAGTTCTAAAATTCTGTACAATTTTTAATAAAAGAAGCTATATCCCGAGTCATTCCTTTCCAGTAATATTTTGTTTTTAGCTTTGCGTACAATCTTTTTCTGCCACAATGACCACCTAAAATTGGATCTCTGTGATGAATTTCCAAAAGTTTTGTCTGTTTATCCCTATCAAATACCATTTCTATTGGTTCCACTAACATAATTTCCAAAGTTGTTAATACTCTATTACCATGGGTTTTTAATTCATCAATCTTGTAGCTACTAAAAAATGGATCATCCTTAGACCATTCTAATGTATAAATATTATGATTGTTTGCTTCCTTTTGGAGCATCAAAAGCATATCCTCGAAATTCAATGTTTCGTTGACAATCTGAATATTTATAAGACATTTCAATATAAATCTGTTGAATATTTTCAATTTTATGTTAGTTAACTTATTATTCTCATAGTATATTTCTGATTTGATTTTCGAAACGGTTCTGTTAAGATTCTGGGAAAATTTTTCGTATACTTGTAACTTAATGGGTTTATAATTTTCTGAAGTTGGTTTGTTTATGCAATTCTGCTTGGACATTGCTCGAGTTGTCACAGCAAGAATCTGTTCTGTACTTATCTCTTTTATCAATTCGTCAATCGAAATGCGAGATAAAGCGTCTGCACCAACGTTATCTTTTTCTTTTATGTATTCTATAAAAAAATATATTCTGAAAGTTTAAGTCTTATATTCGTTAGTTTGGATGATGGATCCTTCATATTAAATAAGTAAACTAACGGTCGACGATCAGTTCTGGCAACAAATTTTGTTCCATAGACATACGGTCGGAATTTTTTTATGGCAAAGTATATAGGATAGAGTTCTTGTTCTATTACTGGTTTTCTTTGTTCTGATTTACTAAAAGCTTTGGATGCGTAATACACTGGCAAATCATGTCCATCAAAAATCTGACTCAAAATTGCACCGCAACCAATCTTTGAAGCGTCGACAGTAATTATAAATGCTTTTGTAAAGTCAGGTTATTTGAGAATTTTAGGTGATATAATTTCTGATTTTATGATTTCGAAGGCTTTCTGACAATTTTTGTCCCAAATAAAATTTTCTTTTTTCCTTGTTATGTAATTAACAGGCGCAGCATATAAAGCAAAATTAGGAATAAATTTCCTGTAATAGTTAGCAAAAGCTACGAAACGTTTAACAGCGTCTTTGTAAGTTGATATTGTGTATTTTTGTATTGCATTAATTTTTGGATCATCAGGTAAAAGTCCGTTCGAGGTACATTTGTGTCCTAAAAATGTGACTTCGGGTCTAAAAAAATTGCATTTGTAATGGTTAATCTTCAAATTGTACTTTCTTAACGTTCCAAAAACACTAGCCAAATTCTTTAAGTGATGTTCTTTACTGTTTCCAATAACGATAATATCGTCTATATACAAAAAAGCTTTATTTGGTTCTAAACCTGAGAATGCTATAGACATCATCCGAGAAAAGGAATTCGGAGCTACATTTAGTCCGAACGGTAAAACCTTCCATCTAAAAGCACCTTGATCCGTACTAAATGATGTTAAGTCTTTTGAGTCTTCATGTATAGGTATCTGATGAAAACCAGAAAAAAGGTCAATTATCGAAAAATGTTTAGCTCTACCAAGGTTGTCGAGTATGTCGTCAATCCTTGGCAAAGGGAATTTGTCAGCTATATGTTTTTTATTTATTTCTTGAAAATCAACCCACATACGATAGGATTTAATACTATCTGGACTTTTCTTCGGAACTAAAATTAATGGACTGTTATAATTTGACGTGCTTGGGTTAATTAAGTTTTTTTCGAGTAAATTCTGAACTTGCTTCTTAATTTCGGTTCTTTGCGTATATGGGAACCGATAATTTTTGATATAGACCGGTGATGTATCATTGAGACGTAGGTGTTGTTCATAAAAATTATTTATGGTCATCTTATCACTTTTGAGAGTAAAGATATTCTGCGTATTCTTCGCATAGTGGCATTAGATCTTCCTTGACATAGTTTGGCATTTTGTCATTCAAAATAAGTTTTAAGTTTTCGATACGTTCATGTTTTAAAATATTTTTGTTAATTGAGTAAATATGATATTCGGAAAGTGTTTCGGTTTTTAATTTATAGTTATGCACGAATTTCATTTCATCAGTCGTATTTAAGATACGTAAAACTGGTGTTTTGGTATTTATAATGCATTTACTTTTAAATACACCTTCACAAATTTCTTGTGAATCAACAAAAAACGGTTCAGTTACGTTTTCTAACTGAAATAATCTAAATACTTCACACCTTGGTGGAATAAAGCACGAATTTTTGCTAAAGCCATGAGAAATAGGAATGATTAGATTTTCGCCGTATACATGAAATAAAACCGTCATTGAATTGTAATCTATTTGACACTTATTTGCTTTTAGAAAATCTTTCCCCAAAATACCATCAGATAGGATATTAAAACTGTCTATATGAAAAACTTGTGGAATTGAATAATTAGCAATTAACAATTTTGTAACGATTGTACCTAACGACTTTGTGATATCTGTTGTTATGCCAACTATGTTAACTTTATACGACTCATTGTTTGCTATGCCATTTTTTATAGAAGAAAATTTCAAAATTTATATATCTGCTTGCGAATCTACTAAGAATATGTTATTTTTGTATGATGCCGCACAATTTAAACGTATAAAATCTGAAAAGTTAAGATTGAAGCTGTATATTGATCTAAAATGATTCTGATTATCTACAATTGATTCTCTTCCACCCTGAACATATCCTGTTGAGGGACTTCCGCGTTTAAAGTCCTCACTGATGCATTCTGCTGAGAAAAATTTCGCCTCGAATTTCGATTATAACTGGAATTGTTATTGTTTCTACCTCGGTTGTTGTACCTATTATTTCTAAAATTATTGTGATTATTACCTCTAGAATTGTTATTATGCACATTCGACCTATAAAAGTTTTGATGATTATTACCACGGGAAAATCGTAAATTTGAATGAGGATTTTGGTTAAAATTGGCTCTATTTCTGTTATATCTCATCGTCAAAACATGTCTATCTTTTCTTGTGTTTGTTTTTTCTACAATTAGCTTTGCTAATACATCCTTGGGTTCTTGGAAAACTGTAGAGGCTAATATAGCTTTGGCTAGATCTGATTTAGCATTGTTTCTGCAGATGTTTACCGTCTGCTCAATAGCCATTTCATGCGCTTTTTCTTTTGTAATACCTTCTATTACAAGAGAACGCTGTAAAGCATCCGCCAAATCTTCGACATTTTTGGAAAAATGAACATAATTATTTTGTTTGACATGCAGAGCAGCAATTCTGCCAGCTACAATTTTAGAATTGTCCGGTTTTATCCTAGATTTGAGTGAGTTTTTTATTTGAGCTACTCTTGAAATATCATCCGGCAAAACTTCTCTAGCTTTTCCGTCCAATTTAGATTTTATAAAAGAAATGAAACATGTAATCAGGTTTGGAGCAGCTATTTCCTCAATCAAAGTAATCTTATCTAAAAATGAATTTAGTGTAAGGGGATTTCCATCGTAGTTTTCACGTATGATATTAGAGCACATCGATATAAATTTTGTTTTTTCTTCTATGGAAGCCATTTCTGAATTAACTGTATTATCACTAAGTGTATTTTTTATACCACTGTTGTTTGTTACCTTTGTATCAGCTTCTGTACTCATATCCAAGTTATCAACCTCACTATCGGAACTAAAATCTGTTAAAATGTATTTCTGAACAACTTCAAATAAATTTACACCAAATGGAACTTTAACTTTGCATTCTAACTTGATAAAACTTCTCAAAAGTAACTCCCTACAATGTAGAATTTTATTATGCACTTTTTGTTTTGTCTCACTAGGCAAATGAACACTAAAAGGTTTTGTAAATGTTATTATATTGTTATAATTTTGAACAATAAGGTTAATATACTCCTGAATTTTGTTTTGGTTGCTTGAAATTGGTCTGTTTTGCAATATTCTTTTCTTTATTTTGTCCAATTCCGACACTAATTCATAAAACTTTTTAATATCAAAATTATTTGTTGACATTTACCCGTAAATTTTAATTTTAAAAATTTTTGTTTTATGTCAATTTAAAAACAGTATTAGGCATAATATACTTTTAAGAACAATAAATTTATAAAATAGTTTTATATACGGAAGTATAATAATTTTAGGAAATAATTTTGTATGCATGAGTATAAAAGTATCATACGTTCATAAGCAAAAGTATAATAATTTGTAAAATCATTCAATATGCATAAGTATAATAATTTGATTTAAGTTATGGGTATAATTATTATAATATACATACAATAATACATATTAATAATATATAACTATAAAAATTGTAAATATAAAATTCCAATAAATTTTGTCGTGTAATTTTGCATACCATCTTTATTAATTTCTGTCTGGTGACTTTTGCATACCATCGTATTCTGTTGTTGATCATGTTGTTTTGTTGTTTTGGCTTTTTCCTTCCTTCTTTCGCATAAATTTGCATTGTTTGATATTTTTCTTCTTTTTTTTCATCACCTGTTGTTTTAAACTTTGGATATTGTTTGTAGTTTTTTTTCCTTTTATTGTATAGTTGTATCGTTTGTTGTGATTTTTTATTTATTTTTAGAAAAATAAAATAAGTTTTATTTTGTGTTGTCTTTCTTTTGTTGTATTGCTTGTTCTTTTTTTGTGTTCTTTCTGTTTTTTATGTTTTTCTTTTTCACAGTTTTTCTTTTCTTTGTAAAATTCTTTATTGTTAGTTTGTTTCTTTTCAAGTTTTTGTTCTCTTTTCTTTTTATTTTGTACTAAAACTTCTTTCACTTGTTTGTTGTTAAATTTTTCTTTGCTTTATGCATTTTCTTATGCATTTTCCAAATAAAACTGTTGGTTTGAATAAAATGTTTCTGAAAATTTCTTTTGCTCTTTCTTTGAACTTTATATTTCTTTTCACCACTGTTTATTTTTGTTAATGCATATGGATGACTTTTATTATTTCTTTTTCTTGCATTTTGTTTATTTTGTTTCTTCTTTTTTCGGTTTGTTACGCATTTAAACTTAGTTTTAGGTATGTTATTTAGTTTTTTAGATTAGTTAATTATATTTTTGTTTTAAGATTTAAAGCAATTAATGTCACTTTTTCTATCACCTATGGGTTTTTTAAATGTTGCCTGTCGAAGTTATTGTATATTTAGCACTCAAGAATGATAGAAATACAGATTACGACATGCGCATGATTTCCCGCTAGATGACGTATATTCCCCTAAGAAAGGGTTGCCAATCCTTTCATTCCACAATAATTTTTAGGGATGTATTTTTATCTTGTATGATTAATATTTTTATATTTACTTACTAGTGTAATTGGATCAGTGTTCCTGTTAATAACAAAATAATTTTTATTATAAAGCTCCAATCCATATACCTGCTCACCTATTTCGTCCAGTTGAGTGACATTCACCCTCATTTTTACAGGTAATTAAAATATATTAAGCAGTCTTTGCTCGTAATGTTTTATAATTAAAATTTATATGTGAACTTCGATAATGAATTATAAGAGAATGACTTAATTAACTTTATTTGGTTTTAATGTTTAACAAGTTGATTTGTGTGGCCTTATAAAGTGTATCAATTACTTCTCTAGTTGACCTGTAAGCCTTAAAAATATAGAAAATAATATAAAATTCCAATGTTTGTTATTTTTTTGTCTTTTTGTCATGAAAAACCCGTTTAAAAAACTTCCTGCAATAAACTGCAATGTAGGTCGTTTTCGTCATTGTAATCTTATTGTGGAAGTTACAAGCGCTTGATGTTTGAAACACTATTTTTGACTGTACCTTCAATAAAACGATTTCGCATTTTCTTAATTCCTGGAAAAATAAATTTAAGCAACTTTTTTTTTGGCCTGCAACCTTAAAAATATAAGTAGAAAATAATTGTAACATTCCAATGTTTTCCTTTGTTTTTTTATTGCATGTACACAGATTTTTAAAGGGTTTTTCCCACTTTAAAAAACTACCTGTAATAAAAAGCAATGTAGGAAATCTATTTCTGAACATACCCTCAATAAAACATTTTTGGTTTTTCCCAATTATTTATTAAAAAAATAAATTTAAGCACCCTCAGAATTTTTTTTAGGTAATTGTAAAATGTTGCGTTTTCTTAAGGTAAATAGTCAGTGTTCATGGTTTGATATGAAAATAATTTTTTAAGTAATATCAGTCGTATTGTGTCTTTCAAAGTGAATTGGTGAAGTTTAATTGAAAAATAAAAATAATAATAAATAAAACAAACCGTTAATCTAAAAAAGTGAAAAAATCCAAATCTTAGTACATAATTGTATACACAAATAAATAATTTTGCCCGAAACTTTGTTAAGTCTAATGTGAGCCTTGGCAACCCCGCAATTCAAAATTAATTTTGATTGGTCGAAACAAATATATATTATATTTCGATAAAAATCAGGATTTTTTAATTAAATTTAGTTTTATTTTATAAAAAAAAGAATCTTTATTATAAAAACCGTGTATAAAGTGTTTAAAATAAGAAAAAGTGCACGAAATCTTCGCCAAAAAAAATCGAAGCAAAAGCAAAAAAAAAAAAAAAAAATGAAGTGTGCAGTGGGCAAATGCAGGCAAAATGATAGTCAAAAATCATGTGAGCAAATGTGTGAAAAATTAATTTTGTGCATATTTTTAATTAATTTAAATTTAGCTGTATCTTTTTATAGTTTTCCAAAGAACGATAAAGGGCTAAAAAGACTTTGGATAAAGTTTTGCAATCGGCGGGATACAATAAAGACCCACAGGGAGAGAATTTGTTCTCTACATTTTAAACAGGACGATTTTGAAAGAAATTTAAAATTTGAAATGGGTAAGTTACAATTATGTTTTTTTATTTGTTCAGTTTTTTAATTAATAATTACGCATAGGATTCAGCAATCGAGCAACAAACTTTTACATATATGATTGTTTCTAGGGATGCATTGCGTAAGGAAAATGATATGCTAAAAATGCAAAAAAAACCAAGCTGAGATCACTACTAAAAAGTTGTCTCAAGAAGTTCAGAAGTTAAAGTTTACAAACGCAAATCTGCAGAAGGCACTGAGACGTCTTTTCACTGAAGGCCAAATAAAAAAACTTAAAAACGGTGACAAAAGACAAAACTTTACTGAAGAAGATATTGCACAGTCAATTACGCTATATTCCACAAGTGCCAAGGCTTACAGGTTGCTGAAGAGAAAAAATTTTCCGATTCCCTCCGTAAGAACATTGCAGAGGTGGTCACAGAAATTAGATGTGTCGACAGGTATTTTGGATCCTGTTGTAAAAATATTGTCTGCGGCTAATCAAATGTCCAAAATACAAAAGCTGTGTGTATTAAGCTTTGATGAAATGAAGGCAAAAAAAAGTATTGTTACGACAAGCCAACAGACTCTTTGTTACTACCGGCTAATTATATTCAGGTGGCTATGTTGAGAGGTGATTTATATAAATCAATTTCAATAGTTTTTATTAACATTTTTCTATTTTATCATCAGGTTTGACAGCAAAATGGAAGCAACCAATATTCTATAACTATGATTGCCAAATGACAAAAATTATATTATTTGATATAGTGAAGACAATGCGGCAGTGTGGCTTTGAAATTGTTGTAATTGTTTGTGATTTGGGCGGTGGGAACCGAAAACTTTTTAATGAGCTTGAAGTTGATTTTAATAAGCCCTGGTGAGTGGTATATGTAGTAAGTATGTATTGTGTGGTAATTAAAGTAATTTTAAATTTACAGGTTTTTGTACGACGACACAAAAATATTCGTGTTTAGTGATGTTCCACATATGATTAAACTGTTAAGAAACCATTTTATTGACGACGGGTTCATCATTAACGGCAAAGAAGTTAAGAAGGATATTATTTTAAATCTTTTATCGCTTCAATCTAGTGACTTAAAAATCACAAACAAAATATCAGTACATTATCTAAGCGTTGCTGGAGCTGAAAGACAGAAAGTTAAACTGGCTACGAAGCTGTTCTCACATACAGTTGCTCAATCAATTACACGAGCAGCCAGTTTAGGATTTTTGAGTGATAAAAATTGGAGTGAATGCAGTCAGTTCTTCAAATTGGTAATGAGATGTTTTATTTTAAAATATAAAAAAGTCATTATAAATTTTTTACTATACTAATGACTGGTTTGATATAATGAATTCAAGGGTACCAAGACAGGATGCAAGAGAGCGATTACACGCATACGGCTTGTCACTTGGAATACAAAATGAGACGTTAAATAATATGTCGCAAATGATGTTAGATATTCGTGCGATTGGCAAAAATACGCTCTTACCATTTCAAAAAGGTACACATACATTTAATTTAAACTTTAAAAAATGTATCTATTGTTAAACATTTATTTCACAGGCATTATTCAATCAAATAACGCATTGAAGATGCTCCACGATGAACTAAAGAATCGTTATAATATAGACTACGTCTTAACATATCGCCTAAATCAGGATGTTCTTGAGAATTTTTTTGGGATAATAAGATCTAAGGGAGGTCTTCATGACCATCCCGATCGTCAAGAATTTAAATATAGACTTCGGTCATATATTTTGGGGTACAACGAAGGCATCTTGGGCAGTAATGCAAATGTAGAGATAGACAATACTCCCGATATGGAGGACGTACATTATTCATTAACAGGTAAATTTAAACTAACAATTTAAAATCATACAGTTTTTAAAGTTTCGTTTGATTTCTTAAGGTAAAATACTTAAAAGTATTAATCCCAGCATAGAGCAAAACGATTTGCCAAAAGAAAATTATGAGGAGGAGGTGGAAAACCTGAATTATGATGGTTTGGAGAATTTGGCCGGCTATATTTGCAACAAATTAAAAAACGAAGATCCCAGTCTCGTTGCTAAGCCTGTAGAGGACTCGAAATACTCATGGGTTAGACATTTAAATGAAGGTGGGTTAAGTATTCCATCAAACACTTTAATGGAAACGTTAAAATCTTGTGATGAAATTTTTGTAAAACTAAATGGGGATAAGTTACTTGCTACAAAGGGATATTTAGAAAAGCACTTGGCGGAAGCAAGGAATATAAAAGCAAGTGAAAAAGTAAAAATACTTTTTTTAGATGCAGAATGTATTTTAGAATACGGTCTCTTAATGCAGAAATTTCCCAAAATATAAATAAGCGTAAAAGAAAATTAAATAAAACAACAACGTAATATAAATAAAAAATATACTTTTTTTCATTTTATTTTTTTTAACAAAAATAATAATTTGCCCCACTGTTATGTTTACATATTTTTTGAGAGTCGTGACGTCATTTCACCTACCTGCGCAGAAGAATAAAATTTTGCGTGCGTGATGTCGTAATCTGTATTTCTATCATTCTTGTTTAACACTGATGTATTTTGCTGTGTATAATTTTCTGTTGCATAAAAAGTTATCTCCGTGAAGATAACAAAGTAAGATAACAAACTAAATCTGTTTCGCTCATTTTGAGGAGAGCGAAAAATATGTTCTCTCTTTGCAGTTTGCAGTGCCATATTTCAGTACTACCAACTTTAAAAAGTGGAAATTCTTGCAGAAACCATTTAAAACAGCTATTTTATTGTGAATATGTATATGATCTTCTTCTTTTTTGTATATGGGAGAGGATTTTAAAGTTAACAAACTAACTTAACAAACTATTTCAATATTCTTTATTAATAAGAATAAATCATAAATTTGTTAAAACAATACAATGAATTATGATGAAATACTTATAGCACACTATTAAGATTCAAGTAAATTAATTTATGTAATACCGAATACCTGGAAATATCGTTACATTCCGTATCTAGATACATTACCCTTATATATTTCATTCTTAAACAAAATCTAGGAATTCTTCCTGGACGGGACCAATTGCACGTGAAAGAAGACATTATTGCCTTCAATTTGGTATACAATTTATATAGCCCAAAAGTTTTTTGTTGAACAAAGTTTTAAAAATAAAAATATTTTTCGTTCCACAAAAAATACTTTTTTTGCTATTATTCAAAAACAAAGAATTCTTTATAATGATCTGGTAGCTATAACCGTGTGCAGAATAAAAGTACTGCCAAATACTGCAAACTATTTAAGTGTGGCAACTATGTTTCTGCAAATACCGCGAAACTTAAGTTTTGCTTTAACTTTGTGCTTTGTGGTCAGTTCCAATAAAAATGGTAAGTTCAAACAATTTTATTTATTTATTCAATTTAATTAATAAGATAATGTATTTTTAGTTTGAGAAGTGTCCCCATTGTGGAAACACCATTAAAGTTATCTGTAAGATGCGGAAGCCCGCAAACCAGCAGCCTAAGCCCATGCAGCAGGCAAATGAGGCGCAGCAGGCAAATGTGCCGCAGCACTTTGTCCAACAGCCGGTCCAGCATCCGTCATATGGAATATATTATTATTACGGGCCTGCTCCACCTCCACCTTTACCGGCTCCTGTGCAGGTTTTACAGGTAGACCCAAAGTCCAGACCACAGACCTAGGCCCAGACAATATAAAATTTGTGTAAATATGTAAATAATACATGTGTAAAAATAAAAATTCAACAGAGTATAATATACTCTGTATATCTAGTCTATACATACATTTATTTTTTTTATTGAAATAAACGCTTGGATAAGTTTGCATGCGATACCAAAAAATTGGGGATTGTCTACTCGCGCTCGAGAATTTTGTGCTAATGAAAGTGTACCTTTGTTCTATAAGGTCTAGAAAATAACATGAGCTAGTCAATAATAGTTAGTTGTTTTCGAAAACGAATAGACAAGCCCCAATTTTTTTGTATTGTGTGACGTCGATGTCGCCAACTGGAATAAGGGTGAATATTGAATAAATTTTGTAAGCTTTAGCACAGACAACACATTCCATGCTCTTTCGTGAACAAGGCTATAAAAACATGGCAAAATAGCAATCAACAGTACACTAATTAGTAGATTTAAGTTTGAAGTTCATTTTATTTAAAATTCTAAATACATATATTTAAAAACATCTTTCCTATCTTGAACTGTTTGCAACTCTAGAGTAACGGGACACTGTAGCCAATACGATAAAGTTCCTCTTCATAACCAATAAGGAAGTACATTTTACGAGCACTAATAGCTTGTCTGACTATAGCAGCTATACAAATCATATTGTGTTGACGTTTAATAATAACTTCGGAGCCGACCTGTTAAAAACTTGCGAATAAAGACATCTTCTATGGCTGTCTGTGAAAGGCGCAAGCCGTCCAACATAGTAGCTGAAATATAAATAATCTTTACATAATATTCTTTTAAACGGTATTAAACCTTACAAGTATTCCAGGAATTCCAAGATTTACGATCAGGTACGTAATGAGGTAGATTGGCCATTTCATACGTTAAGAGGTTTATCGCGTTTTGTGGTTATACGGTAGGGACCTGCTTGAACTTTTGAACAAAATGCTGTGGTATGGAAAGCAGCAGTTGCATGTTTGTAAATTGTTAAAGCCTCTGTCATCAACAATGGTTTGCTTTGGTAAAAAATATGCAACATAATATCCAACCAAGCTTTTCCGTATTTAGCTCTACTTACCCTCACGCCGACTTCCTTTTCGTATTCTGCTGTCAATAGTTCACCATCTATGTTTTGTTACATTTGACTTTAATTTAACACTTAATTGCCAAGAATTCTTTTCCGTAGCCTTTTGGTTGATCTGTCGTCTTATTTAAGCAGTGTCAACAACATTTTCTACTGTTATTTTTCCACATATTATCACAAATGATTTTTTGTTGATGGAAAGGCGAGAGATCATCTTAAAAAAATAATTATTTTGATTACAAAATTTTAAATTAAATCTACCATAATAACTCCAACTTTCTTCTACTAAAATGGTGTTATCGGCCACAATATCTTGCTCAGTACTAACATACAGAGCCGGACAAAAATATTCACACAGTAATCAATTTTGTTTTCAATCTTCTATATTATTTAAATAAAAAGATATAATAGTTTGGTTTTCTACAAAATTATTTATTCACTTGTTAATTATCTAAATATAAAAAAATATGACTGAGTTTAACATAAACTTTAAATAAAAAACATAAGTATTCATATTAAGGCACTAATTGAGGTAGACAAAAGTATTCACACATTATGAGAAGCTTGCATGAAAATTTTAATTCAAATTAATTTAATACTTTGTAGAGTATCCATTATTTTTTATGACTTCTTTTAATCGTTTTGGCATGGAATGCACAAGTTTTTTTGTGACATCGCTACCAATATTATTCCATTCTTCCATCAGGATGTCCTTAAGTTGGGTTTTGCTCGTTATGTTGCGCTTTTCTACCCGTCTACCCAATACATCCCAAAGATGCTCAATGGGATTCATATCTGGAGATTGCGGTGGAGTGGCTAGGATATGAGGAACATGATACGCAATCCACATACGAACATCATACGCAGTGTGTTTCGGATCGTTGTCCTGTTGAAAATAGAAATGTTCCCTTATGCCAAGCTTTTCGGCGCTTTGGAGCAAATTTTCTTTTAATATATTTAAGTAAACGGTCTTGTCCATTGTACCGTCGATAAAAACTAGGTTTCCGACGCCTGTTGCAGCCATGCAACCCCACACCATAACCCCTCCACCACCGTATTTCACAGTAGAAACAAGGTTGTTTTTTTCCAACTCGGTATTCGGCTTCCTCCAAACTCGCGTCCTTCCGTCGGATTGAAAAATATTATATTTGCTCTCGTCAGAAAAC
The DNA here is from genome assembly GCA_956483585.1 of Gymnocheta viridis. Taxonomy (NCBI): domain Eukaryota; kingdom Metazoa; phylum Arthropoda; class Insecta; order Diptera; family Tachinidae; genus Gymnocheta; species Gymnocheta viridis. The sequence continues at coordinate 60,077,509 of OY101440.1, read as the reverse complement.
AGCACGCCATCCCAGAAGCTTTCATTTTTATTTTCGTACTCCTTCGCGAAGCTTAAACGTTTTGTTTTATTAACTTTACTTATCGCAGGTTTTTTTCTGGCGACTCTAGAGCTGTAACCAGCACGGTGCAAGGTTCGACGCACGGTTTTCGAATGAATTTGTTTTCCTGTTTCTTCTAAACACTCTGCAGCCAATTCAGTTGATGTTAGTTTAGGGTTTATTTTTATTTTTCTTACGATTTTCATCTCTTAAAAACAAAGTTGGCTGCTGTGTGAATATTTTTGTCCGGCTCTATATAACATTTCTCCAATGTTGCACGTATGTCTGCAATTTCTTCTGAAGTTCCACAATACTAACGACATTTGTATAAATCGAAAACCTTTAACATAAAATTTAAATATATTTACTTTAGAGAATAATTTCAGTTTCTTGTACATTTATACTAACCACGCCATTTTAGTTAGGGTGCGGTTTCTTAAATAAAAGTAATGCCAAGTTTTTTATATTATTCTGCACAAAAAGATATTGCTACATTGAATTTTTATATAGCAGCGATGCCAGAAACTTTAAAAAATGGTCAAACTTAGTTAATGGTCTCTGGACCAAATACAATGAAAAGTATTGAAAAATAAAAAAAAATGTTGAAGGCGCATATATTCCGAATTTTAGGGCTCTGAACTTTACATAGGAAACTGCGAAAAATCTATAATAAACTTAAATAGCTTATCTGATAGGATATTGAAAACCTAAGAACAAATTAAGTGGAAAATTGCCGCCGACCCTTATTTCTAGGGGTTTTTTACACAAAACAATACTAAAATTCGTTATGTCATCACAAAGCAATTAATTCGAAGCAAATTGCGTTTTTACGTCCATCAAAGTTGGAGACGATCAAATAATCAGACGTCGAATAAAACTATCACAATTTTTGGATTCTCTAAGTGAAGAGTTATTTGTGGAATGATATTTCGAAAAAATTAAACAATATGTAAAAATTTACATACAACCATTTGGCAGTACTTTTATTCTGCACAAGGTTATAGCTACCAGATCATTATGAAGAATTCGTGGCTTTTGAATTATACCAAAAATATATTTTTTGTGGAACGAAAAATATTTTTATTTTTAAAACTTTGTTCAACAAAAAACTTTTGGGCTATATAAATTGTATACCAAATTGAAGGCAATAATGTCTTCTTTCACGTGCAATTGGTCCCGTCCTGGAAGAATTCCTAGATTTTGAATTATACCAAAAATAGTATTTTTTGTGGAACGAAAAATATTTTTATTTTTAAAACTTTGTTCAACAAAAAACTTTTGGGCTATATAAATTGTATACCAAATTGAAGGCAATAATGTCTTCTTTCACGTGCAATTGGTCCCGTCCAGGAAGAATTCTTAGATTTTGAATTATAGCAAAAATAGTATTTTTTGTGGAACGAAAAATATTTTTATTTTTAAAACTTTGTTCAATAAAAAACTTTTGGGCTATATAAATTGTATACCAAATTGAAGGCAATAATGTCTTCTTTCACGTGCAATTGGTCCCATCCAGGAAGAATTCCTAGATTTTGAATTATAGCAAAAATAGTATTTTTTGTGGAACGAAAAATATTTTTATTTTTAAAACTTTGTTCAACAAAAAGCTTTTGGGCTACCAAATTGAAGGCAATAATGTCTTCTTTCACGTGCAATTGGTCCCGTCCAGGAAGAATTCCTAGATTTTGAATTATACCAAAAATAGTATTTTTTGTGGAACGAAAAATATTTTTATTTTTAAAACTTTGTTCAACAAAAAACTTTTGGGCTATATAAATTGTATACCAAATTGAAGGCAATAATGTCTTCAATATTATTCCATTCTTCCATCAGGATGTCCTTAAGTTGGGTTTTGCTCGTTATGTTGCGCTTTTCTACCCGTCTACCCAATACATCCCAAAGATGCTCAATGGGATTCATATCTGGAGATTGCGGTGGAGTGGCTAGGATATGAGGATCATGATACGCAATCCACATACGAACATCATACGCAGTTTGTTTCGGATCGTTGTCCTGTTGAAAATAGAAATGTTCCCTTATGCCAAGCTTTTCGGCGCTTTGGAGCAAATTTTCTTTTAATATATTTAAGTAAACGGTCTTGTCCATTGTACCGTCGATAAAAACTAGGTTTCCGACGCCTGTTGCAGCCATGCAACCCCACACCATAACCCCTCCACCACCGTATTTCACAGTAGAAACAAGGTTGTTTTTTTCCAACTCGGTATTCGGCTTCCTCCAAACTCGCGTCCTTCCGTCGGATTGAAAAATATTATATTTGCTCTCGTCAGAAAACAGCACGCCATCCCAGAAGCTTTCATTTTTATTTTCGTACTCCTTCGCGAAGCTTAAACGTTTTGTTTTATTAACTTTACTTATCGCAGGTTTTTTTCTGGCGACTCTAGAGCTGTAACCAGCACGGTGCAAGGTTCGACGCACGGTTTTCGAATGAATTTGTTTTCCTGTTTCTTCTAAACACTCTGCAGCCAATTCAGTTGATGTTAGTTTAGGGTTTATTTTTATTTTTCTTACGATTTTCATCTCTTAAAAACAAAGTTGGCTGCTGTGTGAATATTTTTGTCCGGCTCTATATAACATTTCTCCAATGTTGCACGTATGTCTGCAATTTCTTCTGAAGTTCCACAATACTAACGACATTTGTATAAATCGAAAACCTTTAACATAAAATTTAAATATATTTACTTTAGAGAATAATTTCAGTTTCTTGTACATTTATACTAACCACGCCATTTTAGTTAGGGTGCGCTTTCTTAAATAAAAGTAATGCCAAGTTTTTTATATTATTCTGCACAAAAAGATATTGCTACATTGAATTTTTATATAGCAGCGATGCCAGAAACTTTAAAAAATGGTCAAACTTAGTTAATGGTCTCTGGACCAAATACAATAAAAAGTATTGAAAAATAAAAAAAAAATGTTGAAGGCGCATATATTCCGAATTTTAGGGCTCTGAACTTTACATAGGAAACTGCGAAAAATCTATAATAAACTTAAATAGCTTATCTGATAGGATATTGAAAACCTAAGAACAAATTAAGTGGAAAATTGCCGCCGACCCTTATTTCTAGGGGTTTTTTACACAAAACAATACTAAAATTCGTTATGTCATCACAAAGCAATTAATTCGAAGCAAATTGCGTTTTTACGTCCATCAAAGTTGGAGACGATCAAATAATCAGACGTCGAATAAAACTATCACAATTTTTGGATTCTCTAAGTGAAGAGTTATTTGTGGAATGATATTTCGAAAAAATTAAACAATATGTAAAAATTTACATACAACCATTTGGCAGTACTTTTATTCTGCACAAGGTTATAGCTACCAGATCATTATGAAGAATTCGTGGCTTTTGAATTATACCAAAAATATATTTTTTGTGGAACGAAAAATATTTTTATTTTTAAAACTTTGTTCAACAAAAAACTTTTGGGCTATATAAATTGTATACCAAATTGAAGGCAATAATGTCTTCTTTCACGTGCAATTGGTCCCGTCCTGGAAGAATTCCTAGATTTTGAATTATACCAAAAATAGTATTTTTTGTGGAACGAAAAATATTTTTATTTTTAAAACTTTGTTCAACAAAAAACTTTTGGGCTATATAAATTGTATACCAAATTGAAGGCAATAATGTCTTCTTTCACGTGCAATTGGTCCCATCCAGGAAGAATTCCTAGATTTTGAATTATAGCAAAAATAGTATTTTTTGTGGAACGAAAAATATTTTTATTTTTAAAACTTTGTTCAACAAAAAGCTTTTGGGCTACCAAATTGAAGGCAATAATGTCTTCTTTCACGTGCAATTGGTCCCGTCCAGGAAGAATTCCTAGATTTTGAATTATACCAAAAATAGTATTTTTTGTGGAACGAAAAATATTTTTATTTTTAAAACTTTGTTCAACAAAAAACTTTTGGGCTATATAAATTGTATACCAAATTGAAGGCAATAATGTCTTCTTTCACGTGCAGTTGGTCCCGTCCAGGAAGAATTCCTAGATTTTGAATTATACCAAAAATAGTATTTTTTGTGGAACGAAAAATATTTTTATTTTTAAAACTTTGTTCAACAAAAAACTTTTGGGCTATATAAATTGTATACCAAATTGAAGGTAATAATGTCTCCTTTCAAGTGCAATTGGTCCCGTCCAGGAAGAATTCCTAGATTTTGTTTAACTCTTTCCGGCGCACTATACGAAATCAACAAAAATTAAAAACGACTTTTATTTGCTTTTATTTATAAAAGTTATTTATTTGAAAAAATGTAAAAAAAATTTTTTTCCTTAAAGGATTCACTTGAAGGATATGGTATATTTTGTATACCACCGCGCTTAAGAGTTACATTTATTTATGAAAATCATTAAAGCAGGGTTCTGTTTTACTTAGACAAAGTGGAACATCGCAGGTCGAGCACATCTACCGAGTTCTTCTCTGGTGTCCCGTCTTGCTGCAGTGCGCACATCTTCGTAGTGAAGTTCTTTTTGGGTGGTGGGATGACGTGACTCGAATGCTTGAATCTACAAACGGTTTATTTTTTTTAGTCTGATAGCAGTTTTTTTGCTTCCCTTTGCAGAAGTCACTGATGAATCTGAGTGGCACAGACTGGAAATTATATCCAGCTTAAATTCTTTTAGTGGTAACTTATAACCAGCACTTTTAGAAATAATATAAGCATTGACGACTGCTACGTCGAGGAAATGGAAAAAAATTCTGTGCCACCATTTGCGGCTCTTTCTGTTCAATTCATAATATTTCTTTAGTTGATATAATTTATCCACATTATTCATATGTATATTGATCACATGTATAATGCCTGGTTTATCAATTTCGACGACAGTACCATCACGCTGGCGTTGCATTACCTTGACTAGTTCATTTGGATTATGGAAATTGGACAGAGCTGTAACTGCTCTTTTGTCAATCCATTTCATAAAGAGCACACCCGTATCGCTTATTTGCCAGTCATACTCACCCCGTTTTAATTGTTTATCAGGCTTAATATCGGTGGGAAGATGTTTTCGGTTACTTCGCACTGTCCCGCAACTATTTATCAACCGTTGTTTTAATTCCAAAATGAGGTTGTAGGAAGTAAAAAAATTATCAAAATATACCTTATGATTTTTTTCCACCAAATTTTGATAGTAGATCGAGAACAACACGTTCTCCAAATCTTTTTTCAACTAGTTCACTTTTTTTGCCTGTATAAATTTCAAAACGTTGAACGTAACCGCTGCTATCGCATAACATCCAAGTTTTGAATCCTCTTTTTATTGTTTTTTTTGGCATGTACTGAACTAGTGTTGAGCGACCTATAAAACAGTTAACTCTAAATAATATAAACCTATAATTATATACTATGTCTTGAAAATTACCTTTGAATCTAATCATTGATTCATCTACCGCCAGATATTCACCCGGGTAAAAGCACAAACTGAATCTTTCTTGCAACATATCCAGAAACGGTTGAACTTTATACAGCTTGTTGAAGTTCGGTGCTCCTTTTTTAGGCATTTGTATAGAATCATTCAAATGGATATTAGACAAAATCCAATCAAATCTTCTTATAGGCATAATTTTCGATATATATCCGTCATTTAATTCTGGGCAAAATGACCAGTAGTCTCTGTATGTGGCCTGCGGTTTTATTCCCATTAGAAAATTCATTCCAATAAAAGCTTTTATTTCTGAGGCATTTGTTGGAGTATAGCGTTTACCAGATTGTTGAGCATACAAGTTCGTTTGAAACACAATATGCTCAATAATTTCTTTTGTTATTATTTTATTAAATATATCAAAATTGTCATGGGATGCCATGTTTTCGATAGCTTCAGTAGGTCCTTGTTTTGTGCCAGTAAAAGCAGTTAGTGTTTCTATTGAATTTTGCTTACTCCAATTTGGTGGGGAAAGAAGAACTACGTTGCTACTTAAAATGTACAAAGGAATATCGTCGTCACTATCAAATTGATCATGCGAGTCTTGAACTATGCTACACCCCGGGTTTTCACCGCCATCAATGTTTTTGTTTTCGTTGTCGTCTGCAATGATATGCTCAAAAAGCTCTTGAATTTGGTTTGATAATCGTGGTCCTCAACGTCATCGACAATTGATTCTGTATCTGATGGAATCTCTTCCAATACAATTTCATCCTCTATTGATTCCAATATATAAGAAATATCGCTGTCCTTCAGTTTGTTTTTTGCCATAGCTATTATGCGCAGTGGTATTTTTATACCACGAACTTTAAACTTCTACTGCTTGCACGCTGTAATTTATTTTTAGTGCTACTGCTCTCAAGCACGTTTCTCACTTTATGATTTATCAAAATATATAAAAGTACAAAGCCTAACGCAGGTGTTTTTTACAAATATACTAAATAACGGTACTCTCTCTCATCGCTTGACTGACCGTACTCAAATTTAGTACAAAAAAATTTATATCAATCTCTCTCAAACACTTGCTCTATTTTTTTGGTAAATATAAGCTTAAATCTACATAGTAAAGTGGTATTTAGAGTATACCACTGAACACAGAATGTATGAAAAATAATTAGATAAGTGGTATAATTTTTATACCACCGCGCCGGAAAGAGTTAACTTAGTTTGTTATCTTCTCGCACGCATTTTTTTATATATTTATCCCTTGTGGTCGCCATGATTAAGAAATATGTGTCACCATCATGAATCGAGAAATGTTTTCGAGCTGCCACACGTTTCAACACGAACAACTGAAATGAACATACACTGCGAATAAATATATTTAAATTAATATTTTAACAATATGTTAATATGTAAAACTAAACTAACATTTTTTCATTTTGTAATGATTTTATAAAAAAAAATTCAATATTTCTAAATCTTTAGTAGCCAAAATGACATTTTCTGGATAATTATATTTTCCTTTCTTATTGCTTGCAAATATACGTATTACCATTATTTTCTGCTACGTTTTAGTCTAAAAATAATGAATGCCTTTTTTCTATTTTATACAACTCTGGGAGACGGAATTCTAAAATAGATACTCTTTTGTAAATAAACTTTGGGAAAATGGTTGCAAAAATGTGAGTTTTGGTACTTTTTAGTTTTTTTAATACTTTTGTTCGTTGGTACTCTTTTTAATTCTGTAAAAAAGTATGTTATAAAGGGTATACTCAAGGTATAATTTCGTCTCAGGCGTTCAACATTTTTTACTTTTCATAAAATTCTTTCATTCAATTCTTTAACACTGCAGTCACACCATCAAATCATTTTTCAATTTTCATTCAAGATTTTTACACATACTGCTTACCAAAATTCACAAAAATTAAAATTATGACGTAGGTGCATTTTTTAGCAAGATGTCATTACTTTAAAATTTGCATGAAAAACTGCGGTCAACTGCTTTCTTGACTGTAATATGAAACACTCTTATCGCCTTGAAAATTGGAACAGATGTGTCAAAAAACGGTTGACAAATTTATGAGAAAATAAAAAGGAAAAATAATTAAAAATAAAAAATATGGATATAAAAATGGTTAAGGCAAATTGAACATAGAAAGTATTTCGGATGCGACATCACAAACCGTATCTGCAAAGGCAGAAATAGTGCTAAATGTGTTCCCAATAAATCACGTCAGTTTGTTGGATACACAGGTGGCAGAAGCAGCAGTTGCATCTAATACAGTTCTACCCATATCAGTTTCAAATACTTCGATTGCCATTACTAATGCAGCAACGCTAGCCACTTATTTACCCCATGCGTATGTTACGGCCACACATGATGAGTGTGTGTATTTGGAGTAGGCGGACCTGCAGCACAGAGTAGTGCTTTGTGTCTGCAAGTCACAGTTTAGTTACACCCATTCGCACTACACCAGCTTCGGTTACGTGTACTGGCACTATGGCTACGGTTACTGGTATAAATACCACGGGAGATTTTGTTCATGGCACATCTGTAAATCGCAACAATTCATAACCTGCCGCTACAATTATACGAGTATTACCAGAACTACTTCATGTCAGCTGGTCCTGCCAAGTGCAATTAATACATGCCATACCTCTTCAATTCCGACAACTTCATAAGGAACTGTAAGGGTATTAGTGGCCTTCCAGTTTCCGCAGGTGGTTCAGTTGGTATTATTAGTGGTACGCTGCATTGCGCTGGTTGGAAGTACTGCCAATAAGCAACAGCAAATAAATAACTTATAAAATACATAGAGCTCAATGCAAGAAGTTTTTTTATATGAAACGTTACTTAAAATAATAAATCTTTTTTTGTATTAATATACTTACATGAATAATTTATTTTTGTAAACAAATAAATAAATAAATAAATTTTTGGCAGCCAAAATTCAAGCGAATTCAATCACCTGATCTCTCGAGGCCACCTGTTGTGAATTCGCCTTGGCAAGGTGGAATAATGCACCTTAATTACACTACCTAGTGTCGAAGTGTTAACGGACTTTTTTTGATTATGTATTACCAACGCACACCCACCTATTAAAAAAAGCACACTTTAACATTTGTTTCAAATGCAAATAAGAAAAAGAAAAGAAACAAAATTCTTCATAGAACAGAAAATGCAATCATTTTGCAATTTTTCTTTTGTTCTACTTACTTGCCCCAAAAAAAGTCCGTTAACGCTTCCGAACAAGAACGCAATTTTTAAATCTGGCAACATTCGAAGTGTCATTGTTTGACATTTGAACAATTGTTATTATTTGCTAGTAGAAGGTACGAGGTTAGTTAAAATGGAGCGCTACACGAATGAACAACGCATTCTCATTGTGAAATTGTTTTACCAAAATGGTGAAAGTTTTGCGGCTACAGTTCGCAAATTGCGATCAATTTGGGGTCACAATAATGCTCCAAAAGAGTCAACTGTAAAGAGATTAATGGATAAATTTGCCGAAACTGGGTCTGTTAGTGATGTAAAGATAACAACGCGCCATCGACCAGGTCGATCGACCGAAAATGTCGCAGCTGTACGTGATGATGTCGCTCAAACTCCATCCACCTCAATTCGACACCAAGCTCAGCAAATTGGTGTCTCCAAATCCACTTTGCAGCGAATTTTGACGAAAGATTTGCATCTTCATGCATACAAAGTTCAATTGACTCGGGAACTGAAGCCAGCTGACCATGGACAGCGAAGGGAGTTCGTTAATTGGGTATTGGAGAGACAACATGAAAATGCTGATTTTGCCGATAAAATCATCTTCAGTGACGAAGCCCATTTCCATCTTGATGGCTTCGTCAATAGGCAGAATTGTCGCATTTGGGGTGAGGAAAATCCTCGAGGGATTCACGAGAAGCAAGTGCATCCTCAACGTGTCACTGTGTGGTGTGGTTTTTGGGCTGGAGGAATCATTGGACCTTTTTTTTATGAAAATGAGGCAGGTCAAGCGCAAACAGTCAATGGTGTTCGGTATCGTGAAATGATAACCAGTTTTTTCTTGCCTAGAATTGAAGAAATGAATGTGGAGGGCATGTGGTTCCAACAAGACGGCGCCACATGTCATACAGCCAGAGAAAGAATTCAATTGCTGCATCAGTCATTTCCCGGACGTGTTATTTCGCGTTTTGGAGATCAGAATTGGCCGCCTAGATCATGCGATTTAACACCATTAGATTTTTTTCTTTGGGGTTTTTTGAAGTCGATGGTTTACGCGAATAAGCCGACGACGACTCAAGCCTTAAAAGAGGAAATTGGACGCTGCATTAATGAAATACCGCAGCATTTATGCAAAACGGTCATTGAAAATTTCATTAAGAGATCGCGTGCATGCCAGCAAGCCGCGGCGGTCATCTGCACGATATATTGTTCCATACATAACCTCATTCTGTATACTTTACGATATAATAAAGTTTCACGATTTTTTTTTTAAATATCTGTGTTTTATTTAAAAATTGCGCTCTTGTTGGGACACCCTTTATATTATTCTACCATGCTCTAACGAATGAAAATTTGTTAGCAACATTTTAAAAGTTTGAGTGTATCGGCAAAAAAGAGGAGAATTCAAACTTTTAATGAAAATTTGATCGTGTGACTACCAAGTTAGATGTTTGTGCGAAAATAAATTCAAATGACACCAATAACAATTCGAAATATTACTTACAATCGGTTTTGTTGTCAGAAGATGAGCCAGGCAGTGTAATCTTTTTATTGATGACAATCAATCTTAACTCTACTTTCCTAACTTATTTTTATAATATTAAAAAAATGTTTATTGATGACTTTAATCATTGAAAATATTAACCCTTTTTTTATAAAAGAGCATAATAGGTTTATGAACAAAACTTAGAATGTAAATCTGTTTCATAAACCTTTATTAAACATTTAATTATTTATTATAAAAAAGTCCCGGAAAGTTTAATTTTAAATAAAACGAAACTGTGCTATTGATTTAACACCTGACTGTTTAATTTTACGTGACCACGTATAATTTTATGTAATGCTTAAAACATTGAAATTTTTATTGATACACCAAAAATATAATATAAATTTTGTTATCGTTTTAAGTTTTCTACGTTTTGCTAAAATAACAGCATGTTTATAAAACAAAATGCAAAATTACATTCGTCGGTGGAAAAAAATCATAATTTATATAAAAAAATGTATTTATTAATTATTTAAAGTAAAACGGATATTTCTGCAAAAAAAGTGAGTATTGTTACAAATAGTAAATTTCTTTTTTTTATTGTAAGTGGTAATTACAGCATAAAGTTAACATCAGCCGTGCAGTTAGTAAGCCGTATTGTAGAATTCACGCATTTGGCTACTGGAAGCCCTTAATTTGTCAGTAGCAGCAGCTCCAGCCGGAAAAGTTTTTGGAATGCCCATGGCATTCAATTTCAAACAAAAATTCAGTCCATCACTCACTACTAGCTGCTACAACTCATAATAAAACCTCATAAAGCATGTTATATGCAGATACATGAGAATAATAGATACAAGAATTATTTAAACAAAACAAATTTTTTGATTTTTCTATATTTTCAAATTTTGTTCTCTATTTACAAAACTCAGCTGTTTTCCGTCTTGCCGCTAAAAGGGATTACCTTTTTACGCCAAAAATACCAATTACATATGAAATATGTAAACTGTTGTTAATACAGTTAGAAAAGAACAGCCATTTTATATGAAATTCAAATTATACAACGACATATGATAGTGATATAAACTTACTGACTACTTTGCTTAAATAGTTTATTCAAGTATTTACAACATTCCACCTGAATAAATTATTTATACGATCAAATAATATATAAAAATTATCCTAAACCAGATCTACTAGCTAACATATTAAGCTTATCGGCACTAATAGCCTTAGTGAAAAAGTCAGCCACCATGTTGTTGGTATCCACGTATTTCAAAAGAATCTCCTTGTTATCCAACTTCTCCTTAACAAATTTAACTTTGAGATCAACATGTTTAGTACTATTAGAAAAAGAGTTGTTTTGCGCTATAAGAATTGCGCTTTTGTTGTCGCAGTGCAGTATCATCGGCTTTTGAGGCCTCTGGATGAGTTCACGCTGTAACCGTTGTAACCATATGCACTCTTGCATTGCTGATACCATTGCCATGTACTCTGCCTCAGTTGAGGAGAGTGCTACAGTACGTTGGCGCCTAGTACACCATGAAGTTGCAATGTTAAAAGATAACCAGTGGTGGACCGCCTATCATCAACGTTTCCTGCCCAGTCCGCGTCACAATAACCAACTAAGCTATTTGGTTCACATTCATACGTTAAGCCCTTGTTGATGGTACCTCATTACCCTCTTCACTGCGGCACAATGAGTTTTACCAGGATTTGCATTAAAACGACTTAACAAATTTACGGCATAGCAAATATCAGGACGAGTTATTTGAGCTGTGAACAAAAGACATACCACAGCCTGCTTACTTACAGCCTCGGTACTTTCGCCATTTCTCGTTTTTCATTCTCGTCGGTAGGACACATTTCCGATGTTAATTTTTGACCAACATCCATAGGTGTTGATACCGGCTTACGCTTCGCCAAGATCTTTCATTTTGAAGTTCGTGGCTAAATCAAGTTTCAGTTGGTTGATCATATTCATGTCATTACAAAACAACAAAACGTGGTCTACATAAATGGCTACATAAAGTATGATTTCACCATTGATGCAATAGAAGACACATTGATCGACTTCACTACGTTGCAAACCAAACTTTAAAAGTACTTTGTTGAGTTTTTTGTTCCAAACCCGGCTGGACTGCTTTAAGCCATAAAGAGATTTTTTTAGGGAACATACTCGACCGCTGTCATCGTCGAAACCCTCAGGTTGTGCCATAAAAATCTGCTCCTCTAGTTCACCATTCAAAAATGCTGTTACCGCATCAAGTCGATTTGTGCTTTGCTGCCAAAGCAAATAAAAATCGTAGTGATGTATAACGCACTATAGGAGCGAACGTATCTCCGTAGTCAACGTCTTTTTGTTGGCTGCAGCCCTTTACGACCAACCTTGCCTTATGGCATACTTCATCGTAATTTGTGTTAACTTTTATCTTGTAGAACCATTTGCACTTGATGGCCTTTTTTCCTCTTGGCGATTCAGTCAGACACCAGGTATTGTGTCTTTGCTTTCCATAAATCAGCTTGTGATGAAAAAATCGCCTCATCAAACGTTTCAGGGACACCTTGTATGCCACCACGTTGATCTTGTTGAAAGCACAAATTGTATCTGCGTCGAGGCTTGTTCGCAATACGTTCCGAACGGCGGGTTGTATCGTTTTGATTTTCAATTGCTTTGCTGTTTTGGCAATCACTGCCGTTGTTGTCATCACTGTTACTATCGCTGTTGTTGTTGGCATTATCGTTGCTACCATATGCGTCTTCATACTCGTCACTGTCGAAACCAAGAAGCTCTTCTCCACCAGTTGACAATACAACGCCTCTTTCCTCCACTGAATTGGCTACTACGTCTTCTACGCTAATGTCAACTACGGTAGCATTTCGATTGTTAATAATATTCTGATTGATACATACCTTGTTGTTGTTGTTCTGATGATGATGTTGTGAGTAATCGGATCTTGAAGCCTATACGCCTTACTTTCGCTGCTATACCCCATCAAAATGCATTCTGTTGACTTCGCATCTAATTTATTACGTTTATGTTTTAGTATATGCACGAATGCTCTGCCGAAAACACATAAATGTTTCCAATTGGGTTTTCTACCCGACCACATTTCCTCCGGACAGCTTTCATTACCTCGGCACGGCACAAGATTTATTAAATAAGCTGATGTCATAGCCGCTTCTGCCCAATACATTTCATCTAAGCCTGCATCCAACAGCGTACATCTTACTCGTTCCATGATGGTGCGATTGATGCGTTCAGCAACGCCATTCTGTTCTGGTTTGTATGGCGTTGTTTTCTGATGCTGTATACCATCAAATTTTCAAATTACTTCCCAGTATATTCCTTACCATTATCGGTACGGAAAATTTTTATTTTTGCATCACTGTTTTTCGGCAAAAATTTTAAAACGTTTAAATTTTCCGAAAACGTCAGATTTACGTTTTATTGGTGCCACAAATACTTTACGGGAGTAGTCATCGTCGAAAGTTGAAAGAAAACGATTACCAGAAAAGGATTCTGTTCGTAGGGGACCCATCACGTCCGAATGTACGATGTGTAACAAACCATCTGCACGATGACCCGGCTCCTTAAATGATGCCCGTGTTTGCTTACCTTTTATACAAACAACACATATTTCATTTACGGCGCAATCACCACATCGTATACCATTTGATGCGCCCATCACCTTTTTCATATTACCATCACAAATATGTGCAAGTCGTCTGTGCTATAATTCAAAATCGCCTGCAGCCATTATTGCGTTTTCGCTTTTGTTTACATTCACAACACAATGCAATTTGTATAAGTTGTCAAAAGCTTTAGCTGTTGCTAGCAATTCGCCCTGATCATAAAAAATTTTGCAACTATCATCTTCAAAAATTACTTTGTTGCCTTTTAATGTCATCTGCCGTACAGAAAGCAAATTAACCGCCATTTCAGGAACATATTCAACATCTTTTAAAAATGCATTTGTCTCTTGAGTCAATGAACCTGAGTCAATGAACCTGAGTCAATGAACCACTCTTGGATGTTGTTTTCTGCAGCAAGTAAAGATGATGAAAACAACGAGGCTGCTAACGACGATTTGTCTACTGGATGCTTCTTCTTGGTTGCATTTGACTTTGGCTTTTGTGTACAATTTTTGGCAATATGCCCCTCTTACTTGCATGCATAGCATTTTACGGATTTAAGGGGGATAAATTTCTTATTTGAAACCAAAGCCCTTTCTTCTACGTTTGAGGAATCAAACTTTACATCCTGTAGAAGCAAATTTTTCACCATGTCCATGCTTAATTTTGCCTTCGAATTTTCGACAGCCATTACAAGGGGTGTAAACTCCTCAGGCAATCAGCTAGCATTAACAATGCCACCAATTCGTTGTCGAGTTTTAGGCCAGTTTGTTGAACCTTAAGCGACATCATGATCATTTGACTTACATAATCCTGTACACTTTGGAAGTCAGATAATTTTAATTGAACCAATCGCTTGAGGAGTTCCTCCTTTCTGGTCAGACCAGTATCTTCAAAGGCATTTAACAATGCGTCCCAATCCTCTTTTGCATTGTTCACCGTTGCTATATGATCAAAATTGGCTGGCTCTATCATGAGAGTTTTTTCGGCAAGTGCACGTTCGTTCTTCGCGATATCATTAACATTGAGAGGATTAGCTATCCCAGCTACCACAATATGCCAACAACCTTTCAGCACCAAATAAGATTTTGCATGGCGTTTCCAGAAGTCGAAATTTTCACGTCCACGCAATTTTTCGAAAGGAAAGGAAAAATTATTTGAAGCCATTGTTGTTTCTAACGATTTCCCAGACAAATTTCAATAAAACCACGATTTATAAAATTAAAATATCGCTTTGAAATTTAACCAAAATGTTCTAAAAAATTCTTGCGCGTCATGCGGCCCATACCCTGTTGTTAATATAGTTAGAAAAGAACATCCATTTTATTAGAACTTCAAATTATACAATGGCATATGATAGTGATATAAACTTACTGGCTACTTTGTTTAAATAGTTTATTCAAGTATTTACAACATAAACAAATAAAAATTATTTACAGAAAGGCAACACTGTGATTTGACAATACATTGCTAAGTGCCCCACACGACGTAAGACGGACGAAAAAAATTAACGTGTTCTACAAATGCAAATTTTACCGTTTTCGTGCATGTGCCATATGTCCGTGGCTTGATTGTGACGTGTATTTAAAAAATACATGGTGTAACTGTCAGTCCCACGATGTCACACGTTTTCGTTATTTCGTACAATTACATTTAAAACCAAACCAAAATTTTAGAATTTTGTTGTTGTTATACCCTTCACCAAAAAATTTGGAAAGGGGATATATAGGTTTGTCATTCCGTATGTAATTTCTTCATTATTCATTTAAGACCCCATAAAGTATATATATTCTGGATCCTTATAGATAGAGAATTCGAATGAGCGATGTCCGTCTGCTACATTTTGGTGTAGTTTGAATTAAGGCCAAAACAAAACATAGAGAAATAAATTTTATACCATTCTCTTGGAATTTTTCATAAATTTGTTCGGTTTGAAAATAACAAAACTCGGTCCAATAACTAATGAGATATATCCAAAAGACTTTTTTTGTTATATTTTTTATGGCCCCAACTGTCCTACGGTCTATTTTATGAATCAGATCTCTTGTATGGAGTTCTACGAAGGTTTAACGACTAAAATATGAGCAAAAAAAATGGCATTCGAAATAATTTTACTCTAAAATTTTTTTTAAAAAAGTTGCGTGGGGATTCAATCACAGAACCTACTGGTTGGTAGTCACAACCGCTTCTTGTACACCACAGAGCAGTTGTATTTTTCATAGTAGTTTAAGCGTTTAAGAACATAATATATCTTATTTATTATAAAATACTAAATTCAAATTCTTGATGGAAATTGGTGTGGTTGTTGTAAATCTTCCCCTTTTGTCACACAGATATCACATCCATACATACTGAAATGGGCACATGTACACATTGTGTGTATACATGTGTATATTTAAATAATCAAAAGCAATGATTTGTTGTTTTGTTTTTGTTTGTTTCTTTAAACTTATTTTTGTACGTTTATTAGTATAATATTATGCAAGCATATTACAGTATTTTTTATCGCTTACATTTTCTTTTCGTATATAAATAACCATAATTATTTTTTATATTATTTATATTACGAGTAAATATACAAAATCAATGAAATTGAATTTTAGTTTTGTTTTGAAAATGTATTAATATTTAATTTTTTATGACTATTTGTGATTTCAGAAGAAAGGCAAAATTGATGCTTATATCCTGTTTTATACTTGTGTAATTTTAATTATTTTCTATATTCAGGTGCAGAGCGTACCTGCATTATATCAGAACCCGGTATTATTATTGTATTTGTACAATGTGATAAAAAATCTTTTGACAATTAAAATGTTGTTTGGATACTTAGTAACACATAACAAAGCAGAAAAATCTCTTCCCGGCTAGAATTTGATAAGAAATGTTTCTTTCATTCTGTAACATCAGTGAGTTAATCTTCAAAAGCACTTCAATTAATTGCCATTTTTCTATAAAATAAAAACAAAGTTTGATGTAAGAATTTAATTTGATATCAAGCTCCAAAATGTAATTAGCAAAGAAACTAAAAAATTGAAAACCCCGCGAAAATAGCGCATATTCTAAAAATTGCAACTACAATATTGGAAATTATTCCCAAAATATATTTTAAAAAATCATATAATTGGCAATCTGCAGCCAAAAATCTTGACAAAATCTCTAAAATGCCAAAAAATTCTGAAAAATATGCGAACATCAAGAAAATTGTTGATTGATTAAAAAAATCAAAATTATAGAGTAAAAAGTTTAAAAAATATCATTTCCAATGTGAAAATTAAACTATTATTAAAAACTTTTGTATGTGGAATAAAAATTTAAAATGCATTTGTATTTTAAATAAAAGTATTGGAAATACCTACTTTCCACAAATTTATATTTAGCTTCTAGATTGCATTATCCAATTGAATAATTTAATGTGGGCTTAATTAAAATGTATTCTAAGAATAGTTCGCAATTCATCAAATAATTTTCAAACAATCAGTTCCTATCATATACATACATATGAACTTTGGATTTTAGATCGGAATATTTGGGGAAAATTTCCAAAAATAGTATATGCATACATATTTGTATTTAATTTTTTTTTTGCATATTTTCGTATTTTCTCCAATTCAACATATACAAAATGATAAGTTAAGATCTTACGAGATAAAAAATTTATTTCTTCATATTCATATAAAATAAACTGGTCTTACATTCATTAAAAACACCTAAAAAATCATAGTTTTGCGAAATATCGGATGTCGAAAGCACGCACTACGGAATTGGGCGAGGATTAATGGTTAAATATTATAAAATAAGCCGAATTATGGGTTTGATTTGAGAGCAAAAACCTTTCTGTTTGCGATTTTATCGTAATTTTTCATATTAGTAAACGCAGAAGAAGATTTAAATAAAAAATGTTTTTAATTAAATCCATCTGTTTGCTTAGCAGGCTGAATATGAATTACCGAATTCGTATTTTTTAAATCAATTGTGGTTGAAATTCCATTGTGTTTCTATATTAGAAATATACAGGTTATATTGAACCAAAACCTTTATCGTATGGTCCAACCGCAATACAGATAAGTAAGTGGAAAAGTTAACAAAATTTTAAAAAGACAACTATCAGAATACCACTAGTTTACATACATACGTACATCATACGAGTTTCAAAGAAAAAATTAAATTAAAATATGTTGTTATATTTTATAATTTAATATTTTTTCTTACACCGTCAAGTTATTTTTATTTTTGTTATTAATATTATATTATATCAAATAAAAACGTCGACAACTTACTAAATTCATTATATAATTATTTTATTACTGTAAAAAATCCTAAATGATAACATATTGGATATTTTTGAAAAATAAACCTTTTATCGTTCATAAAATTGAAAAAAACGCCAAAATTAAAAAAAAATAAATGAGATTGTGCCTGGTTTTTTAAATGAATTGTGGAACAAACTTTTTCAAATAAAAAGTAAAAGTAATAAAAACAACTAAAATGTATCAAAAATTAAAAAAAAATGTATTTTGTTGTGTTCAGGATTCGAAACCGTGCCACCGGGTAAGAAGGTACGGTTTCAAATCCTGGCCAACCATTTATTAATTTGTTTTTAAATTTTTGATACATTTAAGTTATTTTTATTACTTTTACTTTTTATTTGAAAAAGTTCGTTTTTTAAAGAATTTTTGATAGCTTTAAATTATTTTCAATATGAAGATAATATTGGAACATTTTAATCATTAGACTAACAGATTTATGTAATAGTTGGCGATTTTTTTAATCAATTTTGGGATAATTTTTTCATTATTAAATCTTTTTTAACGTTTCAAATTATTTCTTTGTTTAGTCGAAGACCACTGGCTTATTGATAAAGACGTTGAAACACTTCTTGGATGTGTGAAAAATTATATAAGGGCTAATATTTTTATAATGCACCTCAGGCAAGAAAGTGTTACAAATTTGTTACGAAATTCATAATATATGGCTGACTTTATAAACGCAGTTTGCAAAGCAACACTAGAATGCCTTGTAAACTCATGCTTCCAGTGTTGCTTTGCAAGCTGTGTTTATGAAATCAGCCTATACTATGCAATAAATATTAAAACCAATAATGCGTGATGGTGATTAATTTTTTGTTTCCATCACGTGGGGGTGCGTCCGTGAGACGATGAAAGGCAATTTTTTTTTGCTTTAATGTAATTTTTCCATTTCAATTATTTTTTTTTAATTTTTTTCGTATTCCGAGGCCGCGAATTTTCGTGATTGTGACTTCTTTCGTCACTCCATACTATGGTGAGGGGTATATAAGATTCGGAACAGCTGAATATATCTCTCTTACTTGTTTTAAATGTAATTGTACGAAAGAACGAATACGTGTGACATAGTGGGCCTTGCAGTAAGTATCTACTTTTTTACCTGAATGCATTTAATAACAAACATGTACGAGTATGTATGTGATAGTTATTATTTTGTTTCAATATAGGATTTTTTTTTAATATATGCATCGGCTATCATTAAAACTCAATATAACGCGTTTTGGCTATAAATATCAGTTAACGGCGCGTTTTGAGAAGGAGAATAGTGCCTTTGTTTATAAAAAGTATAGAACGGGGTCCTTAAATGGTGTACACACTATCGACACGGGGTAATCAGAGATGTAACTTTGAGGTTATGTTTTGGCGCAAATCAGCTTTTTTGTGCCACTAGTTGCTGTTAAAAAGAGATAGCAATATAATGTAAGAATAAGGGAAAATAAACAAAATTAAAGCATTTTACAAGTAAGAAATTATTAATTCTAATGCAATTTACTTCTATAGATCATGAATAATTATTATTTTATTTTTAATGTTATAATACCATTTGCTTTTTTATTGTTTAAATTAATATTTTTCTGCAACTCTTTTTAGTGAGCCAGAAATTAATAAGAATACAAAACCACAACAAAACATGAAAAATTCTTTGTTTACTAGTTCCTGTGCGACAGACACAGCAATAGCATGCCGTTCGTGTCACTTCTGGTATTACTTTGTGCTATCGATATAGAGTGACTGTCAAAATTCATCAATTTTGAATGATAGTTTTGACTGTTCAGCATAGGGTAAACGAGAGAAGAAACTTTGCGGTTATGTTTTGGAGCAAATCAGCTTTTTTCGCACGATTTTTTCGTGGAAAAAAGATGGCAATATATGAGAAATAAACAAAAGTAAAGCAGTCATAGTTTATTTTGCAGAGTTTAATTCAGCTGTCTTTCCCTCAGCTGAATCCATCCTTTGCAAAGTAAACTTTGACTGTGGAAAAGCTGTCTTATTGAAAGTTGCTGTAGAAAAAAAACAATTTTAATTTTCCTGTAAATAATATATTAATTTACCTATTCATAAAACAAAGTTTTTCAGATATTAGAGTTTAAAATTTCTTGCTGCAGAAAAATAAATCAAAACAAAACAAGAAAAATCTTTGTATGGTCACTTTGGATTGTTCTCCTTGAAAAACCGGCAAAGATTTTCTTTGCCCATCGATTTTTCCCAGTTTCACTTCCCAAATCGACGCTATCACCCAATTCATACGCTGATTTAAAATTAAAGTTTTATTTTTATTTCTCTTTAAAAGTTGCTTCCGAAAACTTTACAGATTCTTACGGAGATTTTTTCCCATAATCGGTTATTCTTCTTTAATTACTTATTTGTGTAAAAACAATTTGACAATCCGAACATCATACAAATTTTCGTTTTCTTCATATTTAATTATCAAAAGTTCAACGAGTTTCTTGGTCCACATTATTTTTGGTAATAATAATTCTTGTTTTTATATTTAAAAGTATTATTTACTTTTCTGTTTTAAATTTTTCTTTAATAAAATTTCAAAAATGTTTTTCTTATTGCATCAAAATGCTTTAGTGTTGCCACATTGCAACATAACAAAAAAACTAATTTGTGGAAGGAACAATATGAAAAAAACACCGAGAACTGAAAATGTGATTATTTCTTTACCCTGTTTGCTTCTCTACCGCGTTTGCCTAAATACACCAAAAATCTTGTTTTAAAAAACAAGTAAAAATCATCGGATGAATTGGGTTCATCTCTTGATACTACGCATAATCTACCCATAATTTTACTTAATTTTTCCCTGGTTTTTTGAATTCCCAATATCATTAAAATTTATCGATGCTTTGGTGGTACACGTGCGTACATATGGATGTGTGTATTGTATATTAATTTAGTGACAAAAATTATGTTTATTCTGTGTTGTGTTAAGTTTAGAATCAATAATGAATGTTCTTTATTCAAAGTAGGAATGCCAGACTTATCATACTAAATTAAGATTACATGAGTTACCAATACGTGATAACTAAAATACAGTGAAGCTTACATATGCAATATCTTCCTTTGTTTTTTTTTTAAGTACAATAAACTAAATTTAATATATTGTATAATTTTAAAAGCTAATAGATTAAATACTTTAATCAACAATTAATTTACAGTGTATGAAATCATTAATTATAAAATGGTTTTGCAAAAACGTGTTTAAAAAACCATTGTACGGTAAGAATTCATAAATTCAGTTTTTTAGGTTCTTTTACAATTCTGCCTTTTTAGTAACATATCGCTTTATATCATTATTTTCATTTTGCAATGTCAATTCTACATTGGTTTGGGCTTTTTCTTATGTGATCTTGATTTCTTCTGTATAAAGTGCCATTATCATCTTTTATTATGAACGATCTTGGTTCCTTACATGATTCTATTATTTCTCCTGGAAACCAGCAACTTGTGGGAGTTTTCTTAAACATTACACCATCTCCTTTATGAATAGGTTTTATTTTCCTTGATATTTTATTGTAATAATTTATAGAATTCTGAATATTTGAATTTAATTTCATTCTATACTCTTTAGCGTTAACGATTTTCGGTTTAAAATTTTTTTCTAAGGACGGAATTTTAGTTCTTAAGGATCGCGACATTAGTAATTCTGACGGACTGGGTAAATTGCCCTTAGGTGTTGTTCTGTAGTGAAGCAATCCAATATAGGGATCTGACTGACTTTCATAAGATTTTACTAATATGTTTTTCACTATCTGTATTGAACGTTGGGCTAAACCATTTGAACGTGGTAAATACGGGCTCGATGTTTTGTGTTCAATTTCCCAATTTACACAAAATTGCTTAAATTCCTTAGAATTAAACGGTAGACCATTATCTGTCATTAAGATATTTGGAATTCCATGTCTTGAAAAAATTGATTTCAGTCTAATTATCACTTGAGAACTAGTATCGGGTGTTTTTTTTAGAGGTATAGAACTTCGAATTGAAATAAAACACAAGAAAATCGTTTTAATGTCCATCAATTTGGCTTTATTGGAAGGATAATTTTATGCCATTAATGTTTAAATATGATTTCGGGCATGTGGCCGCCGCGGCTGGCTCGAATAAAGCCAATTCTACAGGTCCAATTTTCAACCACTTTTTCGAGCATATGGGGCCGTATGTAGGCAATAACGCCACGAATGTTGGCTTCCAAGTCCCCTAACGTTTCTGGTTTGTTGGCGTAGACGAGCGACTTCACATATCCCCAAAGAAAATAATTCAATGGTGTCAAATCAAACGATCTTGGTGGCCAATTGACAGGTCCATTCCGCGAAATTATGCGCTCATCGAATGTTTCCTTCAATAAATCGATTGTGACGTGCGCTGTGTGGCATGTAGCGCCGTCTTGTTGGAACCACAACTCATCCACATTCATGCCATCCAATTCGGGAACAAAATAGTCGGTTATCATGGCTCTATACCGGTCTCCATTAACGGTAACTGACTCTCCAGCATTATTTCGGAAGAAGTATGGCCCAATGACTCCACCAGCCCATAGAGCACACCAAACAGTCAGTTTTTGTGGATGTAATGGCGTCTCAAGGGTCTCATGTGGATTCTCTTCACTCCAAATGCGGCAATTTTGCTTGTTGACGTAGCCATTCAACCAAAAATGAGCCTCATCACTGAACAAAATTTTGCGATGAAAATCAGCATCGAGATCAATCTCATTTTCGGCCCATACACCAAAATCACGACGCATTGCATGGTCTCGCGGCTTCAATTCTTGCACAAGCTGGATCTTGTAAGGTCGCAAGCCAAGATCTTTGCGCAAAATCTTCCATAAAGTTAATGGACAAAGCTCCAATTGCTGTGCACGGTGGCGAATCGATTCATTCGGGTCCTCTTCAACACTTTGCTCTACAGCGGCAATTGTTTCTTCGGTGCGCACTGTTCGACGTCTCTGCGGATGCGTATTATCACATAGAGTAAACGTAGTGCGAAAACGATCCATGGTTAACCGAATTAATTGCTCTGATGGACGATTATGTCGACCATAAAATGGACGGAGCTTGCGGTAAACTTCGCGAACTGAACCATTATTTTCGAAATAAATTTGCACGATTTGCAAGCGTTGTTCTTTTGTCAACCTGTTCATGATGAAATGGCAAACCAAACTAAATATTAATCACTTGACAGCTGACAAAATTGCCGCCAGTTAAAAAAGTGATGCCAACTTAAAGTTCTATACCTCAATAAAAAACACCCTTTATATCCGTCATTAAGCATTTCAATTTCTATATATTTAGAGTAATAATCCACAACAAGTATATACATCTTTTTATTAAATGCAAATAAATCACAGCCAAGTTTAAACCATGGCATTTCAAAAATTTCATGGGAAAGCATTTCAGACTTTGTGTTCGAGCTTTGGTATCGCATACAAATTTCACAGTTTGAAACCAAATTTTCAATGTCATTGTATATATTGGGCCAGTAAACAAACTGACGAGCCAAGTCTTTGCCTCTTTGCATTCCCATATGTCCTTCATGAATTTTTAGTAAAATTGTTTTACATAAGCTTTTTGGAATTACTATTTGATGATTTTTTAACAAAATGTCGTTCAAAACCGAAATTTCATCTTTAATTTTAAAATAAGGCATTACATTAGGTTCAACCTCTTTTTTGTTTTTGGGCCAACCGTTTTTTATGTACCAAATTATTTTCTGAAAAATTTCATCCTGTTTGTGTGTTCCTTTACTACATTAATATTCGTAAATGGTATCTCTAAATGAGATGTTATAAAATTACAATGAATTGAAAGTTCCTCATCCATGTCAGTTAAAGCTGTTTGCGCTAAGGGAGCCCTTGAAAGAGTATCGGCAATTTGCACGTACTTTCCAGGTTTGTACATAACAACAAGAGTATACGGTTGTAAACGTAGCATAAACCTTTGAAGTCTAGCCGGTATCTTATAGAGAGGTTTATTGAACAAACTAACTAGCGGTTTGTGGTCAGTTTCGACCAAAATTCTTGAACCGTAAACGAATCGGTGGAATTTTGTACACCCAAAAAGAATAGCAAAGAGTTCTTTTTCTATCTGAGCATAATTCCTTTGCGTATCTGTGAGTGAAACATATGCATATGCTATTGGATGTTTGTCATGCATAATTGTTGCACCAAGTGCAAATTTCGAAGCATCCACTGATAAAGTTAGTTCCTTATTTGAATTGAAATATGTCAGAACAGGACACCTAGTTATTTCTTCCTTAAGGTTGTTAAATTCTTTTTCATGATTTTTGGACCAGTGCCATTCAATATCTTTTCTCAAAAGTTGCCTTAAATTTTCATTTTTCGAAGCCAAATTTTCTATGAATGCACCGAGATAATTTACCATACCTAAAAATCTTTGTAAGTCTTTTACATTATTTGGTTTGGACATTTCCACAATTGCCTTTATTTTTTCTTCATCTGGCCTGACACCATTCTGACTAAATGTATGCCCCAAAAATTTGATTTCAGTCTGCAAAATCTTACATTTTGATTTATTAAATTTTAATCCGACTTTGATTGCCCTTTGAAACACTGTTTCCAAAATTTTAAGATGTTCCTCCATTGTAGATGAATAAATTAAAAAATCATCAATGTAAATTATAAGCCCTGCAATGTCACCAAACAATTTCACCATTTCACATTGAAAAATTTCTGGAGCTGCATTTATACCAAACGGTAACCTCAAAAACCGATATCTACCGAACGGTGTATTAAAAGTACATAATTTTGAAGACTTTTCATTTAAAGGAATCATCCAGAATCCGCTATTCGCATCCAGTGACGTAAAAAATTTAGAGCCGCTTAACTTAGCTTTACACTCTTCAATATTTGGAAAAGAAAAATGAGGCCTTGATATGGCCTTATTTAAATTTCTTGGATCTAAACACAATCTAAGGTTTCCGTTTGGTTTTGTAACAAGTACAATGGAATTTACCCACTCTGTGGGCTCGCTTTCTTTTTTAATTACGTTTAAATCTACCATTCTAGATAATTCCGTTTTTAATTTATCATATAATTTGAATGGAATCTTCCGAGGTGAATCAACTGTGGGCACAACATTTTTATTTATCTTTAAATTACATTTTTCGTCCAAGAGACCAAGACCACTAAAAACCACTGAGTATTTTTCAATTATATTATTTACTGATAAATGATTTACATTCTTAATTAAATTCATTTTCATTGCAGAATGAAGACCAATAATGTTTTTATATTTGATATTAACTACAAAAAATTTTAATAGATGAATTTGATTCTCATAAGAAACTTTTACATTGACAAATCCTAAAACTTGTAATTTCTCACCGCTAAATGTAAAAATATTAACATTAGTTTCTCTTATAATGCTTCTAGCATTTAATATATTTGCCGTTTCCAACGAGATTATGTTGGCCTGTGCCCCTCTATCGATTTGACATATTAATTTAACGTTGTTAACTTTTACCTCTATGTTCCATTCAGTTGCTGTTGTTGTAGTCTTAGAAAAAAGAGCGCCAATAAACAAATCTTCTTCTTCCTCATTTTCGCCATCTTTTATACTATGAGCTGAAATATTTTTGACAAATCTGCTTTTCAGAAAACACATCTTTGCAAAATGTCCGCCTTTTCCACAATTATGGCATTTGATGCATTCTGCCGGACATCTGTTTTTATGGATTTGACCACATCGACCACAACTCTGTTGTTTATTTGTAACTGAAGATTTAAAATGTTGTCTTCTTAACGCATTTATCATGGGCTCCTCATCATAAATTTCTTCTAGCTTAAGTGCATTTTCTTTGGCCATTGCTATAGTTTTAGCAATACCAACTGCCTTATCAAGTGGAATTCCGCCTTCTGCTAACAATTTCTCCCGGACATTCCCCATTTTAGGTGATAAGCCACATGTAAATATATCTCTTACCAGATTTTCGCGGAGATTTCCAAACTCGCAATTAAGACTTAGATTTTTCAAAGATGTCACATATTCATCTATAGTTTGTCCTGGTTGTTGCTTACATGTAAAAAACTTATGCCTCTCCATTGCTATATTTACTTTGGGCATAAAAAAACTCTTCCAGCTTGGTAAATAAAACACTATACTTTATAGTTTCTAAATCTTCATTAAATGCATAAAAAATTTCTAACGAGTCGCTGCCAAGGTGGTGAAGCAATAATGCAACCTTACGTCTGTCTGGCTGAGTTTCTAGGTTAGAAGCGGTTAGAAATATTCTAAACTGCGTGTACCAGCATTTCCACTCCTTTGACAAATTTGAAGACTTAAGGTTGATTGGTTGCAGTGTCGTTGTAAAAAACTGCCCGGCATGTGCAGCTTGCTCTTCCTTAGTCGCCATGTTCAATAATTTATTATTTTTTTCAGCTCAACCACATCTGACACCATGTTGTGTTAAGTTTAGAATCAATAATGAATGTTCTTTATTCAAAGTAGGAATGCCAGACTTATCATACTAAATTAAGATTACATGAGTTACCAATACGTGATAACTAAAATACAGTGAAGCTTACATATGCAATATTCTGAAGTTACGTATTTTTTAAATACAGACATATTTCTTTATTAAATGAAACTAGTTAAGATTCTTCGCATATGTTATGTGAGTTCATTTTCCATATAACCAATTGAAAAGATCGAAATTAATCTTGGATACTTAATGCTCTAGCAGGTATTTGGACAAATAATTAAAATTACAAGTTGCAGACCAAATCCGAATTATATGTTCCATCAATATAGTTTTTCAAATTATTTTATGATGATCAAAGCTAAACTTTTGAGGCATGCTCAAACACAGCATGGTGAGGAATTTGTCGATTTGGAAAATATTTTATTGTGTAAAGCTAATTTATTCACAATTCGCCATAATCAGGAAATTCAAGACAAGAATGAAAAAGACAATAAATGGGAAAATTTAAAAACAAACTGTAGCAAGATATCTGATACGGGTACAGCCATTAGATCGGAATCGCCGATGCGCGTTTGGTTTTTTGAAGTTATAGATGATACTGCAGTTGATAATCATAAGGTAAGTCAATAGCACATACATACATACGTTGTGTATTTGCATACTTATGTATATTTTTTTATTTTAATTAGATTAATATATTGTATACACAAAGGTTCAAGCAATCAAAATTAATTATGCCTTTATGTTTTTAACACGCTAAAATTTCTCAGTGGTGATGTATTGCGGCTAGAGTGACTCAAAATCAACAAACTTACAAGTGTAAATATTAAAATGTATATTGTAGAGAACTCAACATAGGTTAATTTTGGCTTAAATGAATACCAACGCACGTCCAAACAGAAAGAAATACATAGGGTGAAAGAAAATGGAAAATTCCGGAAACTCAGTTTTCTGAGTTATGGTCCTACGAAGTTTGCATGCGTGTATGCACAATTATTTTCTTTTATTCTTTATTAAGGCAGATTCACGTTCAAACAGTGAAGGTTCGTTCACACTTAAAATTTTGCTGCTCAACTTTTAAATTTGTTGTAGAGAACGGAAAGAAGAGTGGTATTTGGTACGGAGCTGCTTGTGCTCAACAAGCTCGTTTTGTTGTTCCATTCGTAATTATAACTACGAAGTTTGAGTTTTCTTTTCATTATTTACTTCGCTGTGAAAATATATACGAAAATTAGTTGAAACAGATTTCTCTGTGTAATGTTAAAAACATATGTATGCAAATTAATATTTTATTTATATTTTTTTGTTTTTAAAAAAGAACTTGTTGCTTGCGCAACAGGTACTTCCTTTCTTTATTGTGAGTTAATAACTAAATTTTACAAAAGTATTTTCTTAGTTCTAAGTTATTTGGTCGCCTGCCCAAACTGCTGACTACATAATTTGCATGTTGCGAAAATGTTGATTTTATGTTTCCCACAGGTAGAAGTGGCGCGTGTGCAACATCAGCTTAAACAGACTGTTGTGAAATTATTTATTTAAAGGGAAGTGTCAAGTTTCGTCTGGTTGACGTTTATATGTATTTTAAATATGGAATGTGTTAACTATCCCCCTCCT
This sequence comes from Gymnocheta viridis, assembly GCA_956483585.1. Taxonomy (NCBI): domain Eukaryota; kingdom Metazoa; phylum Arthropoda; class Insecta; order Diptera; family Tachinidae; genus Gymnocheta; species Gymnocheta viridis. Next base: position 60,049,386 of record OY101440.1, on the reverse strand, counting down.
AAATTTCAAACGTCCTCGTTTGAAGGCTTTGGTATGTTGAATAGTTGATTTAACCCTTCTATTGCCGTGTGGGTCAATTTTATTGACTCGCTACTTCTTCGTCCCAGAACAATTTTTCCAATAATTATAATAATTATTATTATCGATATGCTAAGGATGAAATTTATGGCATATTTTATTTTATTTTTTTCTTCTAGGGTATCTATGTGATTGGTGTTATTAGTATTCAATTGATGCAACATTTGTAAGGAGAGAATTTCTTCAACAGTGTTGGATATAGATAAAGGTTGAAGGATTGCTGGTAGTGGTTTACTTGCTGTTTTCTGCTCATTATAAAACTTTTTCCCTTGGGTTTCAATTGTTGTATTGCTAAAGTGCATTAGGAATGTTCCATTTAATGTAGTTGTTTCGTTATCGATAGTGACTTCTCCATCAAATTTATTCAGGAATAGAATTCCGGGTGTTATTTCTTCAATATTTGGAATATGTTGATTGTTGATTTCAGTGCAGTTTGGTGCGCGGCTTTTCAAAAGATTACTTATACAAGTGTCATTACTTAGATCTACTATATCATTTCTCAAACATATTTGTAAATAATTATAATTTTTACATTTTTCTTTGATTCCGTACATTTTCTTTTCGCAAATCAATATTTCCTTAAAATTTATTTTATTAATTCTTTCTTTTTTTCTTACTGCTCTAACTTCAATTGCTTTACAAATATTATTATTAACCGTTGGTAAACTTATTATGTAAATTATTATTTTTCCATCAGTTGCAATTTTAATTTCAGAAAATTCGAATGCTTCATCTAAGTTTATGAAAGGTATGTTTTCTTTATTAACGATATTTTTGGCTATATCTATTTCTTCGTTAGATAAGATATAGGAATTTATTATATTGGCCTTAGCCCAATGTATTGCATATGCAATATTAACGATCTCTTCTTTAATAACTTCTAATTTAAATTTCAGTTTTAAAAATAAATCTATATCTGTAGATCTATTATTCTCTACTGTTTTTGCAATATTGTTAGTAATATTAGTAATTTCATTTAATTTTTCTATGGTCAGTTTATTGATCAATACTTGGTTGTTATTATTCTGCAAGGCATTATTTAATTTGTTTAGGACAATTTCATGGTCGTGGTGGTCAGGTGTACCTGCTATCCATTTCCATGCGCTGCCTATAAAATCTAAGGATCTTTTAATTTTTTTGACTCGTAAGTTATTTAGATGTGTTTTTATTTGTGATATCAGTAAGGATATAAAAGGATAGTGAGGATTTCGTCCGATTGTGGATGCTTGTATAGTTCTCTCAATATTTTCTACTATGTCTGAGTATTTTGCGATGTCTATTTCATGAATTATTTTAAAGTGTCCTGTTTGTACTCTAGCTGTGCCTTTTTCTATGGTTACCAGTTGAGCGTTAGTGTAATCCAGAATCTGAATGTCCGCGTAACACAGCGTGGCAGTCAATCTATGTGTAAAAAGAAATTGTATATAGTAATTTAGTTGCGTATTCTACTTTTATGCACTATCTGTCCTTTTTCGGTCAGTACAGTGCTATTCCTGTTTTCTTTAACTACTTCTTTTGTATATGGTTTGGAAAGCTTGGTGCCTAATCTTTTATTCCGTTTAACAAAAATTATTTGTCCTGGTAAATAAGATTTTGGTTCTTGCCTATTTTTATTATGGAATTGAATGTCTTTTTGTTGTTTTTTTCCTAACTTTTCAAGATTATCACGTCTGGTTTTTCCTATATCGTCCGGAGTAAAGCTAACATTTCGTCCGAAAAATAGGTCTACTGGTTTCTTTTCAGTTACTGAATGGATGCTATGGTTGTATTCGGAGACCGCTCTTTCCAGCAATTCCTCAAAGTTTCTATGCCCACCGTTTTCCTTAATGCAACGCATTATTTCTATTATAGTTGAGTGGAATCTTTCCACTTGGCCGTTAGCTTGTCCTTTGTATGGCGGTGTCGTATAAACTTCTATTTTCAACTCATCTTCCATCATAAATTTAATAGCGGCTGAATTTAGTGAGGGTTCGTTATCTATTATTATAAATTTAGGTACTCCGAAACCGAATATTATCTCCCTAAGTGGTTTCCTAATATCCTCAATTGATCTACTTTTTAGAATTTTTATCTGCGCATATTTCGTGAATTTATCAAGAGCCGTTAGTATTACTTTCCCTTCCGTCAAGAATAAATCTATGTGAACAGTGTGACCGGGGTGTGTTGGTAGCGGTGTTTCTCCTAGTTTTGGTTGATTGGGGTGTCTATCATATTTACTTTCTTTACACGTCGTACAGTTTGCTATAAGATTCTTTATTTTACTGAGCATACCCGGAAAAAAGTTTTTTTCTAAAATTTGCGATTTATTTTCCCTTGCATTCCTATGAGCGCGTAAATGTGTTTGCAAAATAACGTTTTCTTGATCCTGTTCGTTAGTAATGTCGTTGACAATTTTTTGTGTGTAGCGAGCTTTGTAATTACCGAAATGCTGTGGATAGAAGTTTTGAATCATACCCATTATCCTTTCCTCTGTATGGATTCCGTTGATTACAGATGGATTTAGGTATCTTTTCAAATGTGCTAAAAGGATTTGTTCATCGTAATATGGTTCTTCAATAATATGCCTATGAATCGTGGGGAACACTATCTTAAACTGATATGATGCAGTTTCAGATTGTTTGAAAAATATTTGGTTTTTAAATACATTGATTGGTATTTCGGCACAGGGTATTAGATCGTGTGGTGAGCTTTCGGTGCTATGGGCTGTGGATGTAAGTGTATTGATTTGAGCAGGTATTCTTGATAGAGCATCTGCAACTACATTAGAATATCCTGGCTTGTATTTCAACTCGTAATTGTACTCCTCTAGAATTGATTTCCATTTTTTCATTTTGGAGTTAGTATTTTTAGAACTCAATGCATACGTGAGTGGTTGATGGTCAGTGAATATTTTGATTTTTTTTGAACCGTATAAATAATTTCTGAGGGAATTTAGTGACCATATGATGGCCAACATTTCCTTTTCATTTACTGCATAATTTTCCTCTGTTTTACTGAGGGTTCTGGAAATGAATGTTATTGGCTTACTGTCCTGTGACAGTACAGCACCAATAGCGAAGTCAGAAGCGTCGGTAGTAAGCTCAAAATCTTTTTCGAAGTTTGGACGTGAAAGTACTATATCTCTTGATATTAAGATGGACTTTACTTTATTAAAGGATTCTAGTGCCTCTTTATTCAATGTAATTAATTTATTTTTTGATGCGTTTTTTGAAATATTTCCGAATTCACCTCTCAGCATTGTAGTGAGTGGTTTGGTTATTTTTGCGTAGTCCTTGATAAACCTACGATAGTAACCTGCCATTCCAAGAAAGGATCGAAGTTCTTTTAAATTCTTGGGAGGAGGCAGTTTTGCTATTACCTCTACCTTTTTTGTGTTTGTTTTTATTCCATCTGCGCTGACTACATACCCTAAAAACTCTACTTCTTCTCGTAAAAACGCACATTTATCCATTTGTATTTTCATATTTGCGTTTTCTAGAGTCCTGAACACTACCTCTAAATTGTGTAGGTGTTCTTCCTCATTTTTTCCAAATATTATCACATCATCGATGTAGACATAGCATCTTTTGCCTATATGCTGACGAAGAATGTCATCCAAGGCTCTCTGAAAAGTTGACGGCGCATTTTTTAGTCCGAACGGGAGACGTAGGAATTCGTACTTCCCATTATTCACGGAAAATGCGGTTTTTTCCACGTCTGACTCACGGAGGGGTATTTGATGAAACCCACTCTTCAGATCGATGACTGTAAATAATTTGTTTTCGCCGAGATTCGAAAGAACTTCATTTATCTCGGGTATAGGGTATCGGTCCGGTATAGTGACCGAATTAAGCTTCCGGTAATCTATTACCATACGATATTTCTTTTCCCCAGAGTTGTCAGTTTTTTTATTAACTATCCACACCGGTGAATTATACGGTGATTTGGACTTCCTAATTATCCCATTGGCAAGAAGTTCCTCTACTTGACGTTCGACCTCTCTCTTTAACGCCATTGGGTATGGGTACGGTTTTGAATAAACTGGGTTATCAGTGGTTGTACGTATTTCGCCTTTTACTAAGGTTGTGAATGTCAATCTTTCATCGGGATCTGAGAATAAATTCGGGCATTTTGCTACTATGTTTTGTAATTTTATTTGCTGTTCTTGTGTTAAATTAGGTATATTCAATTCCACTGCGTTTACTTCTTGGGATATTTTTTGCTTCAAAGGAATCTTTATTCCTGAAAGCATGGTCATAAAGCTTTTATCAGTGTGAATTGTAGCTCTCAATTCTCTTAGAGTGTCGTTGCCTATTATCCCATGAAATGAGGAGAGTGTAGGCAAAATGTAGAATTTAATTTTTTTGATTTGTGGTCCGAAAATGTCAATATATGTGTGATGCGTTATTTCTATGTTGCCCGCAACGGAGCTTACCTTAAACGATTTTTCATTTTGAATTGGATATCTAATGCGAGTGGATTGTACGTAGTTTTTATTCGATCCTGTGTCAATAAGAAAGTTTAGTTTGTCTCCGCGTCCAGTAACATATTCAAAACATGGAAGCGAAGACGTTGTTATTCTAAAAAATTTACATTATCAGAAGCAACTTCGTCTTCAGAAAAGATATTGTTTGGATCTACGTTAGTTTGCTTAGCAATTCCGGTTTCTTCGTCAAGACATTCGTAACTTGTTTCGTATGGATAATATGTTTCATCTGGATAATTTGTTTCTAGATGGAAATTACGTTGTATTTTGTTAGGAGGATGAGAATTTTGGCTATTAAGTGGACGTTTATAATTTGCTATTGGTTCGGTTCGATGGTTATTGTGTCTGAACTGGGTTTAACTGTCTATTTCCATTGGAACTGGTTGGGGAGAAAAATGGGTTTGGTTATTGACTGTATTCGAATTTGGTCGAAAGGGTTGATAACTACGAAATCCATTGTAATTAGGTTGATTGAATCTGTTGTGATTGGGCTGGTTAGTACCGAATCTATTGTAATTAGGTTGTGTCATTCGATTTGGAAAAACGTTAGGTCTGTTGTAGGACTGATTAAATTTTTGATTAGCACCATGGAATCGCTGGGGTGCAGGTGGCATATAAGTCAATTCTGGATAGAATTGCTGACCTCTAAAGTTTGTTCCTTGCCGTGAAGGCTTGTGTGGGGTTGTACCCATATTATGCCTATTCATACCTTGAGCGTAATTAAGACGAAATGTCATATTTTCTAGTTTCTGACATAAGTGTAATGCCTGAGGGAGTGTAGCTGGTTCGCGAATGCTCAGCAAACGTGGCAAGTCACCATTAAGACCGCGGATGAAAGTGTCTAACGCTTTTTCCCTATAAGAGTTCGTCATAGCACGGATTGATTCTTCACTAATGTCGAGGCATGCGACCTTGTCTAAAATAAGTGATAAATGCTGGTATACCATTTGGTAGAAAGTGGCTATATCGCGATGACGTTGGGTTAATGTTGTCATTTGGTACTCGAGAGTACCTATATCTCGCTTGTCTGAATAATGGAGCATAAGACATTTCTTTATTTGTCCCCAATCTAAAGGTGTTCGATAGGATTCGAGTGCTGTGTCAGCATCGCCGACAATTTTGTGTCTTATAGTATGAAGTATCGCGAAATACTTTGGTGTACCCCTAAAATTTGCGTATGCATCTAATATTCTGTCAACTGTTTTTCGCCATGAATTGAACTCCCCGGAACGTCCAGAAAATTCTCTGAGACATTTAACCATGTCCGGTATACGGTCTAGTTCGTTTGTGTTTGTAGCGTCCACTGTCACCTGATTGTCATGATTATCCTGTTCAGATCTACTACCCATTTGATTTAAGACACGTTGAACTATTTCCTCAATAAATTGTGTATTCATAGGAGCGGATTGTTGGATGGTTGGAGGTGGTATTGATCGGGAAGTGGTTGGTTGTGTAGTTTGGTTTTGTTCTAGCCTCATTTGGCCTAACTGGGTAATAATTTCATCTTCCATTTTTTTTTTAAATAGATTCCTAAGTTAATCTAATTTCAGTTATATTTTCCTGTCACTTATTATTTCTTATTTTGTATTATTCTTGCCGTTGGAGGGTCTCGTAAGAATCGCAACAGCATATTATTAATTTATAGTTTGTTAGAATTTTAAATGACCTTTAAATATTGCAAAAATGTATCGAATGTATATTTTCAATAATAATAATATATATAAAAAATCGATTTATAAGCATTCAATCAATTTACTTAATTTTCTACTAATTATTCTTCCTTTGTCACAAAAATTTTAATTTCTCTTTTATTAATTTATTTAACCTTCACTTTAGATTAGCATTTCTTTTCCTGTTTTCAATATAATTATTTATTTTATTCAATTTATTGCAACTTTATATTTTTTTCTTATAATATTTCACTTTTTACAATATTTCTGCAAAATTATATATTTTTATTCCAACCTTATTTATTTTTATTCCTTTTTTTCTAATATTTAAAATTTTTAAATTTACTTCTTCAATTTATTTAATTTATTCCAACTTTACTTTTTAATTCCTTTTTCTAGTATTTGAACTTCTTAATTTTATTTTTCGTTAAATTCTTTCTTTCACTTTTCTTTTTTTAAAAAATTAACAATTAAAAATAGTAAATTGTTACTTACAATAGTAATAAACTTAAAATAATCATTTCCAACGCTGGGCTCTGGGTTGTTGAACGTTACAGGTGTGTCCTTTTCCTATTGTACTTGGGTCTGTCTTCGTCGCTGGTGGCCAGTGCTCCTTGTACTCAGTCCGCAAAAAATTTTCTCACTTCCTTACTTTTTATTTTCAGGATATTTTCTGTTCCTTACTTTTTATTTTCAGGTAAAAGATTTGTTCCACTTCCTTACTTTTTTATTTTCAGGATATTTTTTTTCACTTCCTTACTTTTTATTTTCAGGATAAATTTTTTTTCACGTCCTTACTTTTTGATTTTCAGGTAAAACTTTTTTTTTTCACGTCCTTACTTTTTGATTTTCAGGTAAATTTATTTGCTTTCACTTTGTACGCGTTGGTCCCTGCTCGGGCGCCAATTAATATTTTATTTATATTTTTTTGTTTTTAAAAAAGAACTTGTTGCTTGCGCAACAGGTACTTCCTTTCTTTATTGTGAGTTAATAACTAAATTTTACAAAAGTATTTTCTTAGTTCTAAGTTATTTGGTCGCCTGCCCAAACTGCTGACTACATAATTTGCATGTTGCGAAAATGTTGATTTTATGTTTCCCACAGGTAGAAGTGGCGCGTGTGCAACATCAGCTTAAACAGACTGTTGTGAAATTATTTATTTAAAGGGAAGTGTCAAGTTTCGTCTGGTTGACGTTTATATGTATTTTAAATATGGAATGTGTTAACTTGCATAATCTTAATATGTACACATGTATGTATGTATTATTTTCTGTAATTTTGCTTGTTTTCTTGCTTTTTGGAATTTCTAACATTTTTGAAATTGTTTTCTAAAATGAAATTAACTGCTAGAACTTCGAGCCACTAATAAATACATATGTATACGGTTATTTTTGTAATTGTAGGTTACAATTACTATTTTATTGTTGTATTAATGAAAATGTGCATATTCGTACCGAACCGCAGAGGAGTATTTGAGCCAAACGCTGGCCAAAAAGGCAAGATTTGCGCAGCTCGATACACAACAGCATATTGCTTCATATTTAAATTTTTAAGACTATGTTGCGATTTGTAGCTCTAAGACACTGCTAAATTCAGGAAAGTGAAGAAAATTACAAGAGCTTTTAAAATTTTTTTTTCGGATTCAAGGTATTTATATGATATTTTTTGGTGTTTAAACGAATCAAGGTATTACAATTACTTAATTTTCACGGAAATAATTGATTAAAAGCTATTTTTGATAATAAAAAAAATATCTTAACTATTAATGTTGAATCAATTCTTTTAAAAATTAAAAAAATTAATTTATACACTTTTTGCAAAAAAAGACCAACGTTCTTAAAAGTTAAGGTAGCAAATTTACAAATTATGTTTTGTACCACAATAAAATTCAGAATCTTCCATTTTAGACACAAAAAACTTTGCGCAAGTTTGTGTATTTAAACAATTTTTTTTATTTTCAAATTTAATTTTTTTCAAATACCTTTTCGACGTGGATTTTGAATCTTATTCACATCACCGCAAAATGCTTATTATCGGTAATATTTATAAGGGAATGTCCCACACCCTAATAAACCAGTTTTTTATTTACCTGCGCTCTATATATTTGTTAGAAAAATATATGTAAATACATACCTTGCTAAAGTAATTTTTAAAAGCATTAATCACAAAAATTGGATTAAAAAAAGAATACATCGGCTCATAAAAATACATGGGTCAACCAGATACCAGACTACTCACTAACGCATAAAAACATGTATAAAAATATTGTAGCGTATTTATATTTATAGCGTCTTAAGTCAAATTATTAACTATTCTTTTTATTGGTAAATTTATTTAAATTATCTCAGATGATTATTTTTTTGAAGAGTAAGCTTTCTGAGAGTGTAAAATATTTATTCGTAAATTTGAAGTACTGTTAATAAACACAATTGAATTTGAACAGTAAAACGAAAACGTTGTGTCTTCATTTTTATCACTAACCGATAGAGAAGAATAATTGCACGATCGGCCATTACATGGCGACCGTTACAGGACCGATCGAACTCTGTTTTAAATTATGCACATACTAAAATGTGTACTAGTATATTAATTAACGCAACATATTATTTTTGAGTGCTTCGCTAAAGTATTTCAAATAATAAAGAAAAAAAAAGAAGAAAAGGAATTGACAAAAAGAAACTAAAGAAGAAAATAAAACTGAAAACAATAAATGTACATTTTATATATATAATACGTGTATTATTTATATATATTTAATATGTGAATATAATAAAAAAAAAACAAAAGATACTTAAAAAAAGATTAACCAAAATTGTTAAAACGTTAATTCCCAGAGAAAATAAGACTAAATTAACATGCTTCATTTGTGATTTGTATTTGAACTTTCCAGTAGTTTGCTGAAATCAACAACAAAAATGAACGGTTATTTAAGCAGTTCAAAAATTTTAAAACAACAATAATAATTATTAAAATGTTCATTCAAAAAAAAAACAACATAAATTACAAAGAAAATAAGACTAAATTAACATCCTTCATTTGAAATTTGAGTGGTGTGATTTGTATTTGAACTTTTCAGTTGTATGCTGAAATCAACAACAAAAGTGAATAGTTAAACGGTTCATAATACCGACTGTTCCTACACTAGCATGCGCAACAATGCTCTCAACATCGCATTAGCAACATTTCACTGGCAACATGCTTCCAACAGGCTACACAAAACAAACATAAAACATGCGTAAAGCTTAGTACTCTGTTCAAATTTGCAAAAACTGTTGAACAACATTGATTATTTCGTTTGAAAATTTTTACAATTAGCAAGTGGTGACAACATCACGATTTCGAAGAAATTTATCGTTTTTATTGCCTTGAAGTAAGCAACATTGTTTTTCTTATGTAAACAAAAACCATGTGTGAAAACAAATGGAGAACAAAATAATTTCAAGAGCTTGTACTGCAACGTATCAAGTAATGCAAATCACTGCTGCTGCGGAGGAGCTCATTGAAGATACACGTTCTGCAAAAAGCACTCACATTCATATTATATTTACGAAAACATTATTTTCCATTATTCCTAGGCAGCAAAATTAAAATTAAAACCACAACGCCAAGAAATATCTGACCAGCTGTTGTTTGCAATTTCGCACGAAATAAGTGGTTCTTACGTTATTTCGCATTTGAAAAATATGTTGCCAGAAACATTGTATAGTTGTAAAATAATGCTGGCAGAAACATTTCGTATGTTTTCACCAGATGAACAGAGTACAACTTCGGCCATATTATTTTACAATTATTTCGCGCGAATTTTTTTATATGGACTTTTGACAGCAGTTCGCACGAAATGATGAACAGAGTAACATGCTTAAGACAGCAACAACATGTTACTATTAATTGTAGTTATTATTAAGAACATGTATTTTTAACATTCATTAGTTGTTAATGTAATTACATATATAACAAAAAATGTATATATCTTAAAACATATGTACTCTAAATTTTATCCAAATATTTTTTAGAATTTCGTATGAATTTTATTGATTGACTACTGTGCAATAGTTTGCTTTAATTTGCGTGTATAAATAATTTTTTCCTGAGAGAAAATACACAGAAAACCGATATGGTCAGAAATACTGGAACAATTAGACGCTGACAAAGCGAGTTTCGACAAGGCGTATAAATGCTTAAACAAAAGCAACTTGCCTCATAAGCATACACAAATCAAACATTTAAATCTTTTGGCTATTTATTATAATTTAAAAAACTTTTGTTTGTTGAGGGTTTTTTAGCTAGTCTATATACATGTATTTCATTGGTGCTAAAGCCAAATCATCAGTAGACCTTAAACCTAATTTTTAAATTTTTCAAACCTCTCTACTTATACAAAAACTTTTAAAAACTCAATGAGAGTTATAAAAATTACAATAGTATAAGCATAGTAGGCTTTGAAACTTATTCAAAAATCCCAACAAACAAATTATTATAATCTATATGAATCTATTTTATTTTCTTTACAACCTTTATACAATTAGACGCCCTTTGGGTGACAATAAAAGTATTTAATAAGGCAAAACGGAAAATAAAATCTTAACTAGGTAATTATTAAATTTATATTAATCGCGATTGCCTCGATATCTTTTTTCAAAGATATCTCAAGCAATCTCGATTAATATAAATTTAATAATTACCTCGATATCTTTTTTCAAAGATATCTCAAGCAATCTCGATTAATATAAATTTAATAATTACCTAGTTAAGATTTTATTTTCCGTTACCCCACTCGGTATATCATACCAAGTCAAATTTATTACTTTGGCAAGCAAATTGCTGCCGGAAATTGATGGCACCATTAACACTCTGCAACGTTTTATCGATGCACTTACTGTTTTGGATACTTTAAAAGGTGCTCACGAATTACTAGCAGTCCAGTTAATTAAAACCAAACTTGTCGGACCTTCTAGAAATTTTGTCACAACGGAAAATACTGTAAAGCAAATAATTGCAAGATTGAAAGCGGCTGTAAAAGGGGAAAGTGTCGAAATAGTTTCAACTAAAATTTTAAATAGTAAACAACTAAATAGAAGTGCCAGCGATTACACACAAGAAATTGAAACCTTCTGTAAGGCATTGAATAATGCATATATGTATGTACATTAGGGTGACAATGAAAAATCAACTGGATTTTTGATGATAAATGTGAAGATTCTTTTGCTACTTGGTCTAAAACTTACTTGCTGAAAATTTGAGCCAAATCGGATAACTCTATCCCGTGCACCTTTGAGGTCAAAGTTCAAATTTAGGGAAATATAGTGTATTCGCCTATATTGGAGCTAAAAAAATGGTTTTTCGATATGAATTATACCGAAATCCAATGGGATTAATGTGCCACATAGTGTTGAACTTGCATGCTGAAAATATTAGCCGAATCGGGTAACTCTATGCCGTGCACCTTTGAGGTCAAAGTTCAAATTTTGGGAAATTTTGTATATTTAACTATAAGTGATCTAAAAATATCGTTTGTTTAAGTATATTCATTTAAATTGTTCAGAAACTGGATGTTTTAGATATTTTTAAAATTATTCTGAAATATTATGAGTAAATTTAACCCTTTTTTGCAACGGGGGTGTAAACTACACATTTCCTTAAATTAGCTATAAATACAATATTTAAAAAAAGTGTAAAATATTATTTCTAAAAACGAAAAACTGAAATTTTAAAACCAATATTTAAAAATATATATTTATGGGAATGTTTTTCGTATAGAAGCAAAAGCAGTATATTTTAATTGGAATAAAAATATGTTTTTAATATAAAATGTAAGGCAACTTGAAAGGTCTTTTTCGGTAAGTTTGATTAAATGTAATCATTTCTTAAATTATTTAAATTCGCATGCTTCGTATATTGTTGTCGATAGTTTTGAACAACCTAAAAAGAAACACAATAATTATTTAAATGTAAATTAGTTAACTTTAAATGTAACTTACTTTGAATAAATATTGTCGCTGCTGTTCATCTTTTGTGATCTTCTCATGATAATCTTCAACAAGCTTAATACCTCGTTCGGCGCAGTCATTAACAACCTTTAGTTTTTGTATAATAAATTTTCCTTTTCTGTAATCTTCACAATCTTTCTAGCTACTTGGGTCTTTTTGTAAAAAATCCATTGAAATTTGGAATCTCTTCAAAACAATTTTCGTATTTTTGGATACAAGTTCAATCAAAATTGATGATTTATCTTTAGCGAAGAAAGTATTAAGATTTTCTTCTTTAATTAAACACTTTTTCAAAATTTCTTCTTCCTCAAGGTTTTCTTCTTCCATAAAAGTTAAAATTTGTTTAGCCATTTTGTTTCAAAGTCTATTCTATCATCGAATAAAGTGAATGCTACGCATTCTTAATTAAGGTAATATAGATGATTAATAAACTTTGTTATGGCTCTATCAGCAATTTGTGCATTTATTTTTTATAATCTTCTAAATTTCTCAAAAATAATATGTCGTTTAAGGGAGCTTGCTCCGCTTTATCTGAATTGAACCAGAAAAATGCACAGCACTTTATAACAAAACCTGCAACTTCAACTAGACCATTTATTTCCAATTCTGTGATTTCTGGGAATTGATTGCGAAACATCAATATCTTAAGGCAATATATTCCCTTAGCCATCCATCTAGCTAAATGAAGAGCACCGGGTTTAAAAAATGTTATGCCACTAGGAGGACTTCCACCCAGAAATATGATAATCAATTCCAGGAACTCTTTGTAGTCATTTCGTGGAAAGTCCTCTTTAACTTTTATATTTGCAAAATCTAAAATTTTAGCGCAATCATCACCTACTATTTCTTTTATTCGCGGTATTGCTAATCCCGTCATATACTCATCCTTTTTTACGTTCGACCATTGATTTTTGAATTTTTTAAATAAGCTGACTTCTGGGCCAGTCGAAGAACAAATTTTTGTTTCATTAAAAACAGCTGCTAAAATTATTTCAAACACATGGTGTCTGCATCCTAGGAACAAAATGTCTCTACGTATTTTTTTCTAATATTTGCAGGCCCCTTTAAATTTGCCAGTGTTTGAGGCAGTTGTGTCAAAGAAAAATGCCTCGATTCTATCCAAAACTTGATACTCTTCTAATGAATCATATACTGCAGATGCTATTTCAACGCCAGTTCCAGCCGGTATATCAGGAATATTAATTATTTGTTCAAAATCGGGAGCGGTTGCAATTATTGACAGTCGGTCTTCGTTTTTTCCTGATATGCCAGATAACAGTTTTGTATCCCAGTGTATCGTTAGTGGCTGAGTATTGGATTGAAGTTTTAACCCGATTCGAGTACTATTTGCTTTTCTGAATGCATCCCTTTGCTGATGAATAGACGTGCGGTTAATAACATACTCTGATGAGTTTAATCCAACTGCATCCAAAACTGCAATAAGCATGTGAACAGAGTCTCTAGAGCTTAATTTTAATTCATCTAAAACTGCAGCAAGTCTGGGCGTTAAAATTTTTTTAGATGACCTTTTTGTGTTTAAAGTATTTTGTTTTTCTGAACTATTCAAAGTATCAGGACAACTCGTGTAGCTAAAAAATATTTTTCGTTTTTCAGGATTAGTATATCACCTTTTTTAAATGTTGCATTTAAAGCTAAGAAATTTGGTTGTTTTGACCCCCGTTGCAAAAAAGGGTTAAATTTACTCATAAAATTTCAGAATACTTTTAAAAATATATAAAACATCCAGTTTCTGAACAATTTAAATGAATATACTTAAAAAAACGATATTTTTAGATCAATTATAGTTAAATATACAGAATTTCCCAAAATTTGAACTTTGACCTCAAAGGTGCACGGCATAGAGTTACCCGATTCGGCTAATATTTTCAGCATGCAAGTTCAACACTATGTGGCACATTAATCCCGTTGGATTTCGGTATAATTCATATCGAAAAACTATTTTTTTAGCTCCAATTAGGCGAATACACTATATTTCCCAAAATTTGAACTTTGACCTCAAAGGTGCACGGGATAGAGTTATCCGATTTGGCTCAAATTTTCAGCAAGTAAGTTTTAGACCAAGTGGCAAAAGAATCTTCACATTTTTGTTTAAAATTCTGGAAAAAAATGTTCCCATATATTTCATTGTCGCCCTAATGTACATATGACAGATGTAGTGAGTCCAGAGTAAGCACATAAATATGCTACTCAAATCGCAGTACCGGCGCTCTCTAAAAATGCAAACAATAACAAGGCCAAGTTGGTAATGGAAGCCGGTCAGTTCACTACAATTAATGACGCTGCAGCAAAATTCAATAGTGTCTCCACAGACACCCAATCCATCCATCAGGTTTTCTACTTTCGTAGAAATAATAGAAATAACACTGCTAGACGTGGAAGAAACTTTTAGAACAACCGAAATCGAGGATTACGCAATTACTATCAAGGTAGCCAAAACAGAAATAATAACCATAGAAATAGCAGTAATGTTAATTATCATCGAAACCCTCCTCGACAACAGCAAAATAGAACGGACCAACGAAATATTCGGCTAATAGAAACTGCTCAGGGAAACGTGCAGACCCTAGGGCAAGGGTCAGTTTAAAAGGCATTAGAGAAGGTAGTATTAAAAGCACTGGTGCAATAAGTGGAAATTTGTATGTTGGTAACCTTGTACTCAGGCATACTTTTCTAATAGTGGAAAATGACTTTCCTTTTCCATGTGAAAAGTTATTGGGTCTCGATTTTGTTACAAAATATAATTGTCTTTTGGACTATAGATCATACAAATTACATATCAGACCAAAATACTCATCCCATGACATCACGTTAGACATTTGTCAAGGTCCCACTGCTGATACGATTGTTATATCTGCAAGATCTGAAGTATTTAAAAAAAAATTCATGCTAGCAATAGTACCGACATATTCGTGCCAAACCATCTTGTTCAGAATACAATAGTCCGATCCTCTTGGTTCCTAAGAAAAGCTTGCCCGGAGAAGGTGCGAAAAGATGGCGTTTGGTGGTTGATTATAAGCAAATAAACAAAAAATTGTTTGCAGACAAGTACCCCTTACCTAGAATAGACGAAATATTGGATCAGTTAGGTAAAGCTAAATATTTTTCTTGCTTAGACTTGATGTCTGGTTTTCACCAAATAGAGTTAGACGAAAATTCACGTGATATAACATCGTTCTCTACTGATCTAGGATCATTTCGATTCACTCGTTTGCCTTATGTGGTAAAAATCGCTCATAACTCTTTTCAGCGCATGATGTCTAGCGTTTGCGGGCCTTAAAAAACAACAAGCTTTTCTGTATATGATGATTTAATCATCGTAGGTTGTTAAGAGAATCATATGTTTAAAAATCTTAGAGATGTTTTCGAAACCTGTCGTAAATATAACTTAAAACTACATCCCGATAAATGTGTATTTTTTAATACTGAGGTAACCTTTCTTGGTCACAAGTGTACCAATTTTGGAATCTTACCTGATGATTCTAAATTTAAAATAATTAAAGACTATCCGACACCAGTGGCTGCGGAATCTGCTAAACGTTTTATAGCGTTCTGTAATTATTACAGACGCTTTATTCCAAATTTTGCTAAATATGCTGTGAACATAACAAAACTCACACGCAAAAACGTTCGTTTCGAATGGAACGAATTATGTGAGAAATCGTTTCATTCTTTTGAAGCCACAAATATTGCAATACCCGGATTTTCGGAAAGAATTTTGCATTACAACAGATGCAAGCAAAATCGCGTGTGGAACCATTCTTAGCCAAGAGCATAATGGAATGCAGCTAGGCATATCGTTTGCTTCACGTGCCTTCACGAAAGGTGAAGCAAATAAATCTGTTATTGAACCAGAATTAACAGCAATACACTCCGCAGTCAATTATTTTAGGCCGTACATTTATGGAAACAAATCATAAACCTTTGACATATTTATTTTCATTAAAAAACCCTTTTTCGAAACTAATAAGGATGAAGCTCGATTTAGGAGAATACGATTTCGTGGTAGAGTACATTAAAGGCAAAAATACCTGCGTTATCTAGAATTGATTTTAATTTTATTAAAGAATTAAATACACAGAATATAACAATGGTGACCACGAGATCGAAAGCTAAGTCTCAGGTAGTTGCGCATACGAACATCTCCAACGTCAGAGAGGTAAAAAGATGACACAGTTAAAATTTGAATTATTTAAGCGTCCACCAATCGCCAAATTTATGAAAGGGCATTGTATAGTACAAACCATGAATATTGATGCAAACATTTTTAATGAAGAAATCTTTCTAAAACGATTATTTTCAATGCTGAATATGGTGGCAAAAAATGCGAACATCACTAAATTACAAATGTCTTGAAATTGTAAAAGGATTGAAGTTCCTATAGCCCAATATATATTTATACAGCTGTAGGGGGCCAGCTTATTTGTAGGCGTTCAAAAGAACTGCCAAAAAGTTTGGTGAGACAAAGTAAATAAACAAGGCAGATGTTGCTGAATTACGTGTTCAATGCAAAGTCTGAATTTTATTTATTAAATGTACTAGCATATATACTTCTTATGAGAATTTACTTAATAATCTAGAATTGAGTGAATTATAAATCACTCAATTATATTAAAATAAAATAAAGTTAAATATACATGTGTCATCAACATGCAAGCGGACAACCACAAAGTAAATTCTGCAATTGAATAGTTTACTTTGGTGTTTTATTTGGCACGCTTCAATATGTGTAACATGATCGTTTGTTACGCTACACAGTTGGAGTTGGTATGTACCTCCTATGCATGTTGTATGACATGAATACACTACACCCTCACCCTTAAGAGAAAAATTAGGTGGGGAATTTTTCTTATTCTATCGCATTATAATAAAATTAAACATGATTATTTAACGAATATTTATATTTTATTGGTTTTAAATTATTGTTGTGTATTTCTTTTTCAATACCATTATAATTTATTACAGTATTTACATTATTTCTTCCTAAAATTGTATATGGACCTTTATATGGACTTTGGTTTTTCTTTCTATTTTCTACTTTAACTAACACTTGGTCTCTTATCTAAATTTAATTTATTTGTATATTTTAGACTCTTTTTTTTCTTTAGCTTGTATTAACATATTTTTAGCTTTATTTAGAGTATAGTAGTTTGCTTTTTAGTTTAATTACATAATCTTCATAATTGTAAAATTTTCTTTCATTATCTAAACTGTCAGATGGAAAGTATGGTAATTTTCCGTAAACCAACTCGAATGGTGTATACCCTGTATCTATGTGTGGTGCTGTGTTATATGCAAATGTGAAGTATGGAATCCATTTGTCCCATTCATGATCATTTGCTGTTGTTAGTAAGAATTCATTTAGAACCCTATGGTTTCTTTCAATTGCTCCTAACGTCTCGTGATGATAAGGGGTTAAGAATATTTGTCCCTCTGTCGGACTTAAGTACTTTAAATTGACAATATTTCAAAATGAATTGTTCGACCAATGTTCTTGCTGTAGTGATTGCAACTTTTGTTGGCTTGGGGTGTGCAACAACAAATTTGGTCAGCTCACATTGCATTGTTAAGATGTATCGGTAATCATATAAAATACGAAGAGGACGCACAGTGGCCAATTTGGCTTCGCTAGCGGCATTTTATTCATAGCTTCCAAAGTAAAGAAGATATCTTAAAAATTTTTTTTTTCTCAATTCAGAAAAAAATGAAACAATTTTTGCAAAAAAAATTAATTTTTTTTTTTATTTTTAATTTTTTTTTAATTTTAAATTTTTTATTTTTAATTTTTTATTTTGTTTTTCATTCAATAAACATTTTCCACCATATATTCATATATAAAATAAAAAAAAATTGTCAACTCAAAGAGAAACCATATTATAAAAGAAATATTAATCAGATTCTTCAGTATCGTTTTGTCACTGACATTTTGCCTAAAAAGTACAATAAATTGTAGGCTCGCAGGTACTCGCAGTAAATTTTGGACATTTTGGACACACAATGGTTTACACATATAGGAAAATTTACAATTACACTGAATGCAGGTGAATTTTGTAAGTTCTACTCCACGAAAGACAGGTGTACGTTACAATGGGCGAGTTGCTAATACACTTAAACACGATTACGTTTTATAAATAACATAAGTATACACAGATCACAACCACAGTTTTTTTTATATAATACATACCTTGGCGTTAGTATATAACAAAACTTTTAATGAAAATAATAAAATTTGCAAGTTTAACACGAATAGCAAAACGATGATCAAAAAGGCGGAAATATTTTGCACAACACTTTCAGAAACATATGCTGACTTTGACAGCTCACAGCTGTTCATCAGCTTAAGCTGAGCTTTTAATAATCGATACAAATCTAGTGAATGTATTTGTTATCGATTGTTAAAAAAAATTAACGGTTTTTCAAATTTGAAAATTTGAATTAAATGCCGCTAGCGAAGCCAAATTGGCCACTGTGCTACGGTATCAATTGAAATCACTTCAAAACTATAGTTTGGTGTGTTTGTTAGTCTGAGTGGTTCTTTTATGTGTTTTGTTTGTTTATTTTTGCCAAAAGACTTTTTTTGTTATATTTTTTATGGCCCCAACTGTCCGATGGTCTATTTTATGAAGCAGATCTCTTGTATGGAGTTCTACGAAGGTTTAACGACTAAAATATGAGCAAAAAAAATGGCATTCGAAATATTTTACTTTAAAATTTTTTTTAAAAAAGTTGCGTGAGGATTCAATCACACAACCTACTGGTTGGTAGTCACAACCGCTTCTTGTACACCACAGAGCAGCTGTATTTTTCATAGTAGTTTAAGCGTTTAAGAACATAATATATCTTATTTATTATAAAATACTAAAATTTCAAATTCTTGATGGAAATTGGTGTGGTTGTTGTAAATCTTCCCTTTTTGTCACACAGATATCACATACATACATACTGAAATGCGTTCATGGGCACATGTACACATTGTGTGTATACATGTGTATATTTAAATAATTAAAAGCAATGATTTGTTGTTTTGTTTTTGTTTCTTTCTTTAAACTTATTTTTGTACGTTTATTAGTATAATATTATGCAAGCATATTACAGTATTTTTTATCGCTTACATTTTCTTTTCGTATATAAATAACCATAATTATTTTTTATATTATTTATATTACGAGTAAATATACAAAATCAATGAAATTGAATTTTAGTTTTGTTTTGAAAATGTATTAATATTTAATTTGTTATGACTATTTGTGATTTCAGAAGAAAGGCAAAATTGATGCTTATATCCTGTTTTATACTTGTGTAATTTTAATTATTTTCTATATTCAGGTGCAGAGCGTACCTGCATTATATCAGAACCCGGTATTATTATTGTATTTGTACAATGTGATAAAAAAATCTTTTGACAATTAAAATGTTGTTTGGATACTTAGTAACACATAACAAAGCAGAAAAATCTCTTCCCGGCTAGAATTTGATAAGAAATGTTTCTTTCATTCTGTAACATCAGTGAGTTAATCTTCAAAAGCACTTCAATTAATTGCCATTTTTCTATAAAATAAAAACAAAGTTTGATGTAAGAATTTAACTTGATATCAAGCTCCAAAATGTAATTAGCAAAGAAACTAAAAAATTGAAAACCCCGCGAAAATAGCGCATATTCTAAAAATTGCAACTACAATATTGGAAATTATTCCCAAAATTTATTTTAAAAAATCATATAATTGGCAATCGGCAGCCAAAAATCTTGACAAAATCTCTAAAATGCCAAAAAATTCTGAAAAATATGCGAACATCAAGAAAATTGTATGATTGATTAAAAAAATCAAAATTATAGAGTAAAAAAACTTAAAAAATATCATTTCCAATGTGAAAATAAAACTATTATTAAAAACTTTTGTATTTGGAATAAAAATTTAAAATGCATTTGTATTTTGAATAAAAGTATTGGAAATACCTACTTTCCACAAATTTATATTTAGCTTCTAGATTGCATTATCCAATTGAATAATTTAATGTGGGCTTAATTAAAATGTATTCTAAGAATAGTTCGCAATTCATCAAATAATTTTCAAACAATCAGTTCCTATCATATACATACATATGAACTTTGGATTTTAGATCGGAATATTTGGGGAAAATTTCCAAAAATAGTATATGCATACATATTTGTATTTAATTTTTTTTTGCATATTTTCGTATTTTCCCCAATTCAACATATACAAAATGATAAGTTAAGATCTTACGAGATAAAAAATTTATTTCTTCATATTCATATAAAATAAACTGGTCTTACATTCATTAAAAACACCTAAAAAATCATAGTTTTGCGAAATATCGGATGTCGAAAGCACGCACTACGGAATTGGGCGAGGATTAATGGTTAAATATTATAAAATAAGCCGAATTATGGGTTTGATTTGAGAGCAAAAACCTTTCTGTTTGCGATTTTATCGTAATTTTTCATATTAGTAAACGCAGAAGAAGATTTAAATAAAAAATGTTTTTAATTAAATTCATCTGTTTTCTTAGCAGGCTGAATATGAATTACCGAATTCGTATTTTTTAAATCAATTGTGGTTGAAATTCCATTGTGTTTCTATATTAGAAATATACAGGTTATATTGAACCAAAACCTTTATCGTATGGTCCAACCGCAATACAGATAAGTAAGTGGAAAAGTTAACAAAATTTTAAAAAGACAACTATCAGAATACCACTAGTTTACATACATACGTACATCATACGAGTTTCAAAGAAAAAATTAAATTAAAATATGTTGTTATATTTTATAATTTAATATTTTTTCTTACACCGTCAAGTTATTTGTATTTTTGTTATTAATATTATATTATATCAAATAAAAACGTCGACAACTTACTAAATTCATTATATAATTATTTTATCACTGTAAAAAATCCTAAATAATAACATATTGGACATTTTTGAAAAATAAACCTGTTATCGTTCATAAAATTGAAAAAAACGCCAAAATTAAAAAAATATAAATGAGATTGTGCCTGGTTTTTTAAATGAATTGTGGAACAAACTTTTTCAAATAAAAAGTAAAAGTAATAAAAACAACTAAAATGTATCAAAAATTAAAAAAAAAATTGTATTTTGTTGTGTTCAGGATTCGAAACCGTGCCACCGGGTAAGAAGGTACGATTTCAAATCCTGACCAACCATTTATTAATATTTTTTTAATTTTTGATACATTTTAGTTATTTTTATTACTTTTACTTTTTATTTGAAAAAGTTCGTTTTTTAAAGAATTTTTGATAGCTTTAAATTATTTTCAATATGAAGATAATATTGGAACATTTTAATCATTAGACTAACAGATTTATGTAATAGTTGGCGATTTTTTTAATCAATTTTGGGAGAATTTTTTCATTATTAAATCTTTTCTAACGTTTCAAATTATTTCTTTGTTTAGTCGAAGACCCACTGGTTTATTGATAAAGACGTTGAAACACTTCTTGGATGTGTGAAAAATTATATAAGGGCTAATATTTTTATAATGCACCCCAGGCAAGAAAGTGTTACAAATTTGTTACGAAATTCATAATATATGGCTGACTTTATAAACGCAGTTTGCAAAGCAACACTAGAATGCCTTGTAAACTCATGCTTCCAGTGTTGCTTTGCAAGCTGTGTTTATGAAATCAGCCTATACTATGCAATAGATATTAAAACTAATAATGCGTGATGGTGATTAATTTATTGTTTCCATCACGTGGGGGTGCGTCCGTGAGACGATGAAAGGCAATTTTTTTTTTGCTTTAATGTAATTTTTCCATTTCAATTTTTTTTTTTTCGTATTCCGAGGCCGCGAATTTTCGTGATTGTGACTTCTTTCGTCACTCCATACTATGGTGAAAGGTATATAAGATTCGGAACAGCTGAATATATCTCTCTTACTTGTTTTAAATGTAATTGTACGAAAGAACGAATACGTGTGACATCGTGGGCCTTGCAGTAAGTATCTATGTTAATGCGGGATATTAGTATAATTCAGTTCAAACACTTTAATTTGAACTGTACTAATTTTTTATTTTATTTATGCCTTTAAGCACTTGTAACTTAAAGGTTGATGGGTGCAATAATTCAAACAAAAGAGTTTTTATTACTGAACATTTCTAGTATATTTTATTGAACTATTTATACTTTAAATTATACAACATTGTGCTGACTTAACTAAATAATAAAATACAAAATTTAAGGTGTATTAACTAATCAGAATACTTGAGCTGACTTAACACAGAATAATTGTGCAAAATGTAATTTGATTAACCACTGAAAATTTAATTACTTAGTATTAAGGGGATTCAAAAAATATTAAGGGCATTAACTACAATAAATTTAATAAATGGTGTATTCATGTTGTTTTTTAGTTTTTAACATCATCCCCCGCGTTGAACGGATGTTCAACAGAATTGCAATGGTTAAAAGAATTGATCCGTGAAGCCCTTGTTGTCTAAACATCTAGATTGAACCTACGTAATTGGTTACGTGGCCTGGGTGTAGGTTTCATGTGGTGGGGTTGTTGTTCAACTGCTTGCAGTTCGATGTCTTTTTCAGGATCTTTAATAGCTATTGTTGTGTGTGGGTTTTGTTTGCTTCTGCACACCGTACGTCGAACAGTTATTATGATGAGTGCTGACACGCTTAAACAAAGTGCAAGATAACCTATTGTATAGCTATGCTGCTGATTTTTGTAACGCTGATAGTTCGTTGATGTTGTCAGGGTATATACTCTCTAAGTGAGTTGAGTTCAATGGATTGACGGTTACGGGGTGTGTAATAATTTGCTGTGTTGATAAGTCTGAGATGTTACCAAGGCTAGTATATGATGAGCTTATTGTACTTGAGATAGTTTGTCTACCCTTAATAGTAGCAAATTCATGTTTCAGCACGCAGTCCGGATCCAGCGTGAGCAGGCCAGAGCCCTTTAAATAAATATGAGTAATTTCTCTGTTACACACGACTGTGGCCCGAGATGGTGCTGTGGTAGCATATATCCATCGATTTCTTTTGTTGAGTGGTATCCACTTAGTAGTAGTATTTTCTAGAGTACAAGTTGGTGCCGTTTTGTTATTGTACAAATTGATTTCACACTTGCACACTTCTGAACCATAATTGTAACGGGTCTGACTGTTGTGACACAAAAATACGTTTTGTTTTATTACGTCGCAAGCGCTTAGATCTGCCTTTGTAATGAGAATGTATTGCTTGTGGGATGCTGTTATGCCCATCAATTCAGTACATAGTTTGATGGCTACCATGGTTTTGCTCAGCATGTTAGGTACAGGAAACAGCTGGAAAATTTTAAATTGTTCAGGTTCAACCAATGGTAAAGTTATTTTGAATACTGCATGTTGGTGCGTAAGTCTACCTTGAACCTTCATTAGTTTGAGAGTGATGGTGCTGCATGGAGTTTAATTTGTGCAATTTCGTTTTGTAACTGTAGAGGTGTTAGTAGTAATGGGCTGATTTTTCCATGATGAGTATCGACGAGGGCATCAAGAATTGATGATTGTATTTTTCGTATATTATTTGCAATTAAATTCAATTCTAAAACCGCACTATCAAATAGTTGAGTTAAGTTGATCTGGAACAATACCTTATTAGTTTGCTTCATTGCTTCCGAAAGAGACCCAATTTGTTGCTCCAACTGTTGAAATCTTACCTTGGCAAACAATTGGTTTTGTCGTATGATATTAATAGTGGAGTCAACAACTGATGTTTGATTCTTAAGCAATGTCAATAAATATGACTCATTGTCCCTTACTTTCTGTATTGTATTGGTCATCTGGTCAGCATATTCAGAATCCAATATGCCAAATAAAGAATGAGCAACATTTCCAACTATATCCAGGGCGCCTCTTTTACTCCGCAACAGTTGATTCTCTAGTTGTAGATCATCTTCCATGTGTTCAAAATGTTTAATAATGCTGAGACATGATTCGTTTAATTCTATCATTTTGCACAGATGTCGTAGGGAATTCGTGCCGTTGATTAAAATTGATGTTTCAGACCAATATGCAGCCAAATCATAGTATACAAAAATATTCCATTCAGTGGTTACAATTTT
Source organism: Gymnocheta viridis (assembly GCA_956483585.1). NCBI lineage: Eukaryota > Metazoa > Arthropoda > Insecta > Diptera > Tachinidae > Gymnocheta > Gymnocheta viridis. The sequence continues at coordinate 60,025,074 of OY101440.1, read as the reverse complement.
AGCTTTACCAATTTCTTCAAAATGGATGCCTATTTTCATTCCAAATTTTTCGGTTTTTATCGGTGTTCCAAGTGCCATTGGTAACAACAATATCATGGTTATTAATGCTAGAGTGAGATTGTTTAATAGTGTTTTCTTCCTTTTGGCACAAGGCTCCCCAGTTGGGTCACTAGGCTTCTCAGTTGAGTTATAAATGCTGTCGTTAATGTTTAGATTGTTGTCATCAGAAGTGATGGTTTCTTCAGACTCTGGCTTGATGGGTAAAAGAGCGATTCGATGTATTGGGCGTTTGAATAGTCCATTGGTTGTTTTGACTTCCACGACTCTGACCACATTATCATTACCAGGATAAATTTTGACTATTCTTGCTAAAGGCCATTTCATGACTGGTAAATTATCCTCCTTGACTATCACCATATCATCAATTTTGAGGTTATCAAACTGCGTATTCCACTTGTGACGCTGCTGCAATTGATTCAAATATTCAGTGGACCATCTTTTCCAGAACTCTTGAGAGCCACGAGCTTCCAATGAGATAGTCTTGAAGCTTTTACTATTGTTGCGTTGCTGTCGATTTGTGATACTAGTGCTTCGCCAATCAAAAAATGACCAGGAGTCAGGGCTTCAAGATCATTGGGGTCACTTGACATAGGAGTTAGTGGGCGAGAATTGAGTATCACCTCGATTTCCACTATAATTGTTTCCAGTTCTTCCTGAGTCAGTGATGCAGTTGCAACACTACGTAGTAACAGATGTTTTGCAGACTTTACCGCTGCTTCCCATAATCCACCAAAGTGTGGTGCACGTGGTGGTATAAAATGGAAATTTATTCCTTTTGAGCTAGCGGTTGAGATAATTGATTCCTGCCCTTTGTCGGAATAGATACTGTTGCCAATTCTGCTAACTGATTTTTTGCTCCTATGAAGTTAGTTGCGTTGTCTGAATAAATATTTTGACAACGACCACGACGGCTAATGAATCGTTTTAGAGCACCGATAAATGCTTCAGTTGAAAGATTATTTACCAATTCAAGATGAGTAGCCTTTGTGACAAAACAACAAAATACGGCTATATATGCTTTTGTTGGTTTTTTGCCTCTGACATTGTAATGGATCCAAAATGGTCCACAGTAGTCAACTCCTGTATTAATGAAAGGGCGTGCTGGAGTAAGTCTAATCTGAGGTAGATTGCCCATTACTTGTTGGCATAATTGTGGACGTGCCCTGACACATCTGACACATTTTTGTACAGTTTAGCGCGCCATAGTTTTGCCCTTTATTGGCCAGAATCGTTGTCGTATTATGTTTAACAGTGCTTGTGGTCCACAATGCTTATTCTCTTCGTGGACCATTGTGAATAAAAGTTTTATGAGGGGGTCGTTGTACGGAACCAGAATTGGATGTTTTGCGTCGCATGATAACGGTGATGCTTCCAATCGCCCTCCAACCCGTATGATATTTTTGCCATCTATGAATGGAGCCAGACTGATGATGGAGCTCCCTTTTTCGATTTCCTTGTTTTTTCGAAGCTGGTTGATTTCTGGTAAAAAATCGGATCTTTGAATGGTTCTGATAATTGTATATAGTGCGTTATCCAGTTCAGCCGAAGATAATGCCTTGTATGTAGGACGCTGCTGTCTATTTATTCTTGAATTTTTTATGTATCTCAGGACATACCCCAATATTCTTTGCAGGGTCTTAAATGAGTTCCTATGTGGGATGTTGTATATGAACTCATTATTGGTAATGGTAACTGCTGAAATGGGTGGTGTCTTCCTTTTCTCGATGTCATTAGGAATTGAACGTTGGTTTAAAAATGGGGATGGCCACATTTCTTCTCGTCCGTGCAGGAAAAGTGGTCCATATAACCATAAGTTGCATTCAGAAAGTTTGTACGCTGGTAGACCTCTGGATAAGATGTCGGCTGGATTATCTTTCGATCGGATGTGGCGCCACTGGTTGGGCAACGTTAATGATTGAATTTTGGAGACTCGATTGGCCACAAAAGTATGATACAAGGAGGATTGAGAGTTTATCCAAGAGAGTACTATTTCGGAGTCAGTCCAGAGGCATACATGTAGATTTTTTATTTGAAGATCCATTTTAATTCTGTGCATGAGTTGAGCAGCCGTAACAGCAGCACATAACTCTAGACGCGGCACTGTTTGTTGTTTCAATGGAGCGACCCGTGCCTTTGCGCAAAGTAATTGTACAATAACTCTACGATCCTTAAGTGTTGCTCGGATATAGGCGACAGCACCAATAGCCTTTTCTGATGCGTCTGAGAAAATATGTAGTTCTGTTTTCTCTGCAAGTTTCCCTTTAAAGTGTTGTGTTTTTGTCCAAATTTCCCTTTAAACATATGTCGGGGAATTTTAAAGTTGTCCAAGCTGTCTAAGTCTTTTCTGAATTTCGTCCAGCTAACGTGATATTCTTCGGGCAATGGTTCATCCCAATCTAGCTTTAATTGCCACAACTGCTGGATAAACATTTTTGCCTTGATGACTACAGGTGCTAGTAGTCCAAGAGGATCAAACAATTTTGCAAGATCTGATGTCGCTGTCCGTTTTGTGACATTTTGCAAATGATTTACCTTTACCTTGACGCAAAAGTGATCTGTCTTAGGCAGCCATAATAATCCCAACGTTTTTATAGCGCTAGCGTTGTTACTATTAAAATCTAAGTCCAGTTCCTGATCGCCGAGTGGAATATTTTTCAATAGTTGTGGGTGGTTTGCGCACCATTTTTTTAAATTGAAGCCATGACTTCGCAACGCCGTAATAAGTTCTTTTTGCGTTTGAAGTGCGATGCTGAGACTATCGGAGCCTCCAAGACCATCGTCCACGTAGAAATTATTTTTGAGCATTTGTGACCCATATGGATATTCTATCGAGCCCTCTTCTGCAATTTTTTGTAGGCACTTCGTGGCTAAATAAGGTGCTGCTCGAGTACCATATGTGACCGTATTGAGTTTGTAATAGTTAACAGGAAGTGATGGATTTTCTCTCCAGATTATTAACTAATACTGCTGATCGTCCTGATGAATCGCTATTTGTCTGTACATTTTCTCGATGTCGGTGGTGAATGCAAATTTTTGGAAGTCGAAAACGCAGCAATATTGAGAATAGTTCACTGGACGGTTGGCCCGGTAAACATTAGGTCATTTAACGAGTAACCTGACGACGTTTTTGCTGAAGCGTCAAATACTACTCTGAGTTTTGTTGTGGTGCTTTCTGGTTTCAAGACGTAGTGATGAGGAATGATGTATCTAGGCTCCAATACGGTGTCGATATCTATCCTCTGCATGTGACCCAATTGTTCATACTCTCGCATAAACTGTATGTATAGTGATCGAACGTCTTCGTTTTTTGAAGTCGACGCTCTAAGCCCACGAATCTATTATATGCCATCTCATGGGATTTTTCTAAAGCGGTTGGGTTTTCACGAAAAGGAAGGCTAACTACGAACCGGCCATCTTTATTGGTGTATGTATGTTGAGTAAAATGTTCTTCACATTGTTTTTCTGACGGCGAAAGACTCCTTTCATTTCCTTCAATCTCATCCAATTTCCAAAGTTGCTCAATGGCTTCTTCCAATGACGTGGAGTCTCCAAATACTGCACACGTGGTTGCACATGACGGGTTAGGAGGTAGATCTTTCCCGATTGTACCACCTACAATCCAACCAAGTACTGTATTCTGGAGTGTTGGAAGGTCGTCAGCAAGGTGTATAGTGCCATTTTGGGTTAATTTGAAGAAAAATTCTGCTCCAAGCAACAAATCTATCTTCTCCTGCTGATAGAAATGAGGATCTGCCAAGAAATGTCCACATGCTTATTTGGTTGTGGGGTAATTATGCTTGGTAGCACATATGCCTCAACGTTTGCAGAGAAGTTGTGATTCTTCGACTTCATCCCGATATTTATGCGATATTTTGACTTCTTTTGAGTTTCGCCAACGCCGTCAATACAGAGTGAAGTCTCAGATGGTGAAAGGGATAATTTTTGGCAAAGCCGTTTAGATGCAATATTTACTTGTGATGCAGAGTCTAATATTGCTCTGAACTCATCTGATAGGCCATTTGAGGCTGTAATTATCACTTTTGCTGTTGCTAGCAAAACATAGCTCTGCCGGCCCGCCGCAACGTTCGTTGTTGCTGACGTAACTGCTGTTACTTCTGACGCAGGCTTCTATATTTTTAGGTTTGTACACAACTGATTTGATGAATCCTTTATTGCTTTGGTAGTGCCTCTTTTTTCTAAGTGAAGCAATGTATTGTGTTTTTTGTTACATTTTCTGCAGCTACCTGAATTGCAGGTGTTCGCCACGTGATCATTCCCGAAACAGTTGACGCATAATCTGTACTGTTGTACCCATCGTAATCGTTCTGCTGCTGATAGTTGCAAAAATTTACTGCAGTGATATAGTTTGTGGTCACTGTTATTGCACGCTTTGCATGTGCTATTACCGGTTTTGCCGGATGTGATAATTGTTGATACCACTTTATGTGTAGGTTTTTCCTTTTGACCGACTGCCTCCAAAGTTTGGAATTGAACTTCCAGGAATGATAAAAACTCAGTTATGGTTGGCACATCCCTTGGGTTTGTCAGTGATTGCATGTATCTGATATGAGTATTTTTATCGAGTTTTTTAATCAATATCTGTACGAGAATAGCATTCCAAGAGGATGTTGTAACACCCAAATTGTTTAGAGCGAGCAAGCATTCCTTGGTGGTGTCATGCAGAGCTTTAACAGATGATGCAGTTAATGTTCCAGACGGCTGGTTGAGTATTTTGTCCACCAAGTTAGCTACTAGAATTCTTTTGTTGTCGTAACGATCCTTTAAAGTTTTCCAGGCTGCACTATAATTTGTGTCGGATAAAGAGAATTGACTGATTAGATGTTCAGCTTCTCCTGACAGATTACTTTTTAGGTACCACATTTCCTGAATGGCGGAAATCGATTGTTTATCCACCATTTCGGAAAATAAGTCATGGAACTGGCGCCATTTTAGGTAATCGCCATTAAATTGGGGTATTGCGAATTTTGGTAAATGTACTGAGCTAGTATTGTCTCTTGCAGGTAGCGTCTCTCTATTCTGCGTGTGAGCACCATTTTGTTTTAATTTGTCAGCCTTAACAGAAAGATTGACCAGACTTATCTGCATTAAGTCATTTACATTGTCATATTGTTCCTGATTTAGGCCGCAAGCAGCTGGGTTGTTTAATTGATCATAAGCTTCATCATGCAGCATCTCTATTTGATCCCATAGTCTTTTGATTGTACTGATGTTTATTTCGAAATATTGTAGAGGATGGTCATCTGTATATGTTAGCCCCATTAATAACCGCCCGAGCGCACACAGACGGGCGTGTAACTTTCGCAGTGTACTGCTTGACGTTTCAATGTCAGGAGCTGCTTCAGTCAGTGTGCTGGATTTTCCGGATGCGAGGGGTTTAGCTACTGTTTTAGGATGCTTCTCCGTTTGTGCTTTGACACGGTTAACTTCATTAGTAAACAACTTGATGTATTCGTCAACTATAGAGCTTATTTTGTCATAATAATTATCAGCAAAATAATCTAATTTCATTGGCTCGTCATCACAAGCGTCTCGTATCTCTGTGTCTGTTGCTTGAAATTCGTCCCAAGACTTTTGCAGCTGCCGCAATCGTTCCTCAAAATATCCAACTGTTGCTTTTCTGTCGGATGAATCCTTCTTGAAGTTTCTTATGATCCTCTGGATTTGTTCACCAGTCTCTCTTTGGGCATCTAAAAGCTGTTCCATATTGGGCATGTTGAAAGTGAAGCAGGATTTTAATTTAAACTGATGTGTTGAGAATTGTTGTTTTTGGCTTGGTTAATAGCGGTTGCCTTGCTCAACGTATTGCGATCCCGAAATTTGGGTCAATGTTTTGACCGCTAATGTTATACCCTTGTGAGCGGGATTGAACTGTTGCGATCCTGTGCCTTGTTACAGGATCACGTTGATCGTAATAATTTTTTGCTGAGTGGTTGCGTGTTGATTTCTTTAAAGTCCCTTACCACTGGTGGGGGGAAACTTTTTAAAAGGAAAGCTAAAAGCCGGGGTCACCAAAAATGTTAATGCGGGATATTAGTATAATTCAGTTCAAACACTTTAATTTGAACTGTACTAATTTTTTATTTTATTTATGCCTTTAAGCACTTGTAACTTAAAGGTTGATGGGTGCAATAATTCAAACAAAAGAGTTTTTATTACTGAACATTTCTAGTATATTTTATTGAACTATTTATACTTTAAATTATACAACATTGTGCTGACTTAACTAAATAATAAAATACAAAATTTAAGGTGTATTAACCAATCAGAATACATGAGCTGACTTAACAAAGAATAATTGTGCAAAATGTAATTTGATTAACCACTGAAAATTTAATTACTTAGTATTAAGGGGATTAAAAAAATATTAAGGGCATTAACTACAATAAATTTAATAAAGGTTAGTTATTATTTTGTTTCAATATAGGATTTTTTTTTTATATATGCATCGGCTATCATTAAAACTCAATATAACGCGTTTTGGCTATAAATATCAGTTAACGGCGCGTTTTGAGAAGGCGACACGGGGTAATCAGAGATGTAACTTTGAGGTTATGTTTTGGCGCAAATCAGCTTTTTTGTGCCACTAGTTGCTGTTAAAAAGAGATAGCAATATAATGTAAGAATAAGGGAAAATAAACAAAATTAAAGCATTTTACAAGTAAGAAATTATTAATTGTAATGCAATTTACTTCTATAGATCATGAATAATTATCATTTTATTTTATTTTTAATGTTATAATACCATTTGCTTTTTTATTGTTTAAATTAATATTTTTCTGAAACTCTTTTTAGTGAGCCAGAAATTAATAAGAATACAAAACCACAACAAAACATGAAAAATTCGTTGTTTACTAGTTCCTGTGCGACAGACACAGCAATAGCATGCCGTTCGTGTCACCTCTGGTATTACTTTGCGCTATCGATATAGAGTGACTGTCAAAATTCATCAATTTTGAATGATAGTTTTGACTGTTCAGCATAGGGTAAACGAGAGAAGAAACTTTGCGGTTATGTTTTGGAGCAAATCAGCTTTTTTCGCACGATTTTTTCGTGGAAAAAAGATGGCAATATCATGTAAGAATATGAGAAATAAACAAAAGTAAAGCAGTCATAGTTTATTTTGCAAAGTTTAATTCAGCTGTCTTTCCCTCAGCTGAATCCATCCTTTGCAAAGTAAACTTTGACTGTGGAAAAGCTGTCTTATTGAAAGTTGCTGTAGAAAAAAAACAATATTAATTTTCCTGTAAATAATATATTAATTTACCTATTCATAAAACAAAGTTTTTCAGATATTAGAGTTTAAAATTTCTTGCGGCAGAAAAATAAATCAAAACAAAACAAGAAAAATCTTTGTATGGTCACTTTGGATTGTTCTCCTTGAAAAACCGGCAAAGATTTTCTTTGCCCATCGATTTTTCCCAGTTTCACTTCCCAAATCGACGCTATCACCCAATTCATATGCTGATTTAAAATTCAAGTTTTATTTTTATTTCTCTTTAAAAGTTGCTTCCGAAAACTTTACAGATTCTTACGGAGATTTTTTCCCATAATCGGTTATTCTTCTTTAATTACTTATTTGTGTAAAAACAATTTGACAATCCGAACATCATACAAATTTTCGTTTTCTTCATATTTAATTATCAAAAGTTCAACGAGTTTCTTGGTCCACATTATTTTTGGTAATAATAATTCTTGTTTTTATATTTAAAAGTATTATTTACTTTTCTGTTTTAAATTTTTCTTTAATAAAATATCAAAAATGTTTTTCTTATTGCATCAAAATGCTTTAGTGTTGCCACATTGCAACATAACAAAAAAACTAATGTGTGGAAGGAACAATATGAAAAAAACACCGAGAACTGAAAATGTGATTATTTCTTTACCCCGTTTGCTTCTCTACAGCGATTGCCTAAATACACCAAAAAAAAAAGTAAAATCATCGGACGGATGAATTGGGTTTATCTCTTGATTCTACGCATAATCTACCCATAACTTTACTTAATTTTTCCCTGGTTTTTTGAATTCCCAATATCATTAAAATTTATCGATGCTTTGGTGGTACACGTGCGTACATATGGATGTGTGTATTGTATATTAATTTAGTGCAAAAATTATGTTTATTCTGAAGTTACGTATTTTTTAAATACAGACATATTTCTTTATTAAATGAAACTAGTTAAGATTCTTCGCATATGTTATGTGAGTTCATTTTCCATATAACCAATTGAAAAGATCGAAATTAATCTTGGATACTTAATGCTCTAGCAGGTATTTGGACAAATAAATAAAATTACAAGTTGCAGACCAAATCCGAATTATATGTTCCATCAATATAGTTTTTCAAATTATTTTATGATGATCAAAGCTAAACTTTTGAGGCATGCTCAAACACAGCATGGTGAGGAATTTGTCGATTTGGAAAATATTTTATTGTGTAAAGCTAATTTATTCACAATTCGCCATGATCAGGAAATTCAAGACAAGAATGAAAAAGACAATAAATGGGAAAATTTAAAAACAAACTGTAGCAAGATATCTGATACGGGTACAGCCATTAGATCGGAATCGCCGATGCGCGTTTGGTTTTTTGAAGTTATAGATGATACTGCAGTTGATAATCATAAGGTAAGTCAATAGCACATACATACGTTGTGTATTTGCATACTTATTATGTATATTTTTTTATTTTAATTAGATTAATATATAGTATACACAAAGGTTCAAGCAATCAAAATTAATTATGCCTTTATGTTTTTAACACGCTAAAATTTCTCAGTGGTGATGTATTGCGGCTAGAGTGACTCAAAATCAACAAACTTACAAGTGTAAATAGTAAAATGTATATTGTAGAGAACTCAACATAGGTTAATTTTGGCTTAAATGCATACCAACGCACGTTCAAACAGAAAGAAATACATAGGGTGAAAGAAAATGGAAAATTTCGGAAACTCAGTTTTCTGAGTTATGGTCCTACGAAGTTTGCATGCGTGGATGCACACTTAAAATTTTGCTGCTCAACTTTTAAATTTGTTGAAGAGAACGGAAAGAAGAGTGGTATTTGGTACGGAGCTGCTTGTGCTCAACAAGCTCGTTTTGTTGTTCCATTCGTAATTATAACTACGAAGTTTGAGTTTTCTTTTCATTATTTACTTCGCTGTGAAAATATATACGAAAATTAGTTGAAACAGATTTCTCTGTGTAAATGTTAAAAACATATGTATGCATAATCTTAATATGTACACATGTATGTATGTATTGTTTTCTGTAATTTTGCTTGGTTTCTTGCTTTTTGGAATTTCTAACATTTTTGAAATTGTTTTCTAAAATGAAATTAACTGCTAGAACTTCGAGCCACTAATAAATACATATGTATACGGTTATTTTTGTAATTGTAGGTTACAATTACTATTTTATTGTTGTATTAATGAAAATATGCATATTCGTACCGAACCGCAGAGGAGTATTTGAGCCAAACGCTGGCCAAAAAGGCAAGATTTGCGCAGCTCGATACACAACAGCATATTGCTTCATATTTAAATTTTTAAGACTATGTTGCGATTTGTAGCTCTAAGACACTGCTAAATTCAGGAAAGTGAAGAAAATTACAAGAGCTTTTAAAATTTTTTTTTTCGGATTCAAGGTATTTATATGATATTTTTTTGTGTTTAAACGAATCAAGGTATTACAATTACTTAATTTTCACGGAAATAATTGATTAAAAGCTATTTTTGATAAAAAAAAAAATATCAACTATTAATGTTGAATCAATTCTTTTAAAAATTAAAAAAATTAATTTATACACTTTTTGCAAAAAAAGAACAACGTTCTTAAAAGTTAAGGTAGCAAATTTACAAATTATGTTTTGTACCACAATAAAATTCAGAATCTTCCATTTTAGACACAAAAAAACTTTGCGCAAGTTTGTGCCATTATTTAAACAATTTTTTTTTATTTTCAAATTTAATTTTTTTCAAATACCTTTTCGACGTGGATTTTGAATCTTATTCACATCACTGCAAAATGCTTATTATCGGTAATATTTATAAGGGAATGTCCCACACCCTAATAAACCAGTTTTTTATTTACCTGCGCTCTATATATTTGTTAGAAAAATATATGTAAATACATACCTTGCTAAAGTAATTTTTAAAAGCATTAATCACAAAAATTGGATTAAAAAAAGAATACATCGGCTCATAAAAATACATGGGTCAACCAGGTACCAGACTACTCACTAACGCATAAAAACATGTATAAAAATATTGTAGCGTATTTATATTTATAGCGTCTTAAGTCAAATTATTCTTTTTATTGGTAAATTTATTGAAATTATCTCAGATGATTATTTTTTTGAGGAGTAAGCTTTCTGAGACAGTGTAAAATATTTATTCGTAAATTTGAAGTACTGTTAATAAACACAATTGAATTTGAACAGTAAAACGAAAACGTTGTGTCTTCATTTTTATCACTAACCGATAGAGAAGAATAATTGCACGATCGGCCATTACATGGCGACCGTTACAGGACCGATCGAACTCTGTTTTAAATTATGCACATACTAAAATGTGTACTAGTATATTTTAACGCAACATATTATTTTTGAGTGCTTCGCTAAAGTATTTCAAATAATAAAGAAAAAAAAGAAGAAAAGGAATTGACAAAAAGAAACTAAAGAAGAAAATAAAACTGAAAACAATAAATGTACATTTTATGTATATAATACGTGTATTATTTATATATATATTTAATATGTGAATATAATAAAAAAAACAAAAGATACTTAAAAAAAGATTAACCAAAATTGTTAAAACGTTAATTCCCAGAGAAAATAAGACTAAATTAACATGCTTCATTTGTGATTTGTATTTGAACTTTCCAGTAGTTTGCTGAAATCAACAACAAAAATGAACGGTTATTTAAGCAGTTCAAAAATTTTAAAACAACAATAATAATTATTAAAATGTTCATTCAAAAAAAACAACATAAATTACAAAGAAAATAAGACTAAATTAACATCCTTCATTTGAAATTTGAGTGGTGTGATTTGTATTTGAACTTTTCAGTTGTATGCTGAAATCAACAACAAAAGTGAATAGTTAAACGGTTCATATTACCGACTGTTCCTACACTGGCATGCGCAACAATGCTCTCAACATCGCATTAGCAACATTTCACTGGCAACATGCTTCCAACAGGCTACACAAAACAAACATAAAACATGCGTAAAGCTTAGTACTCTGTTCAAATTTGCAAAAACTGTTGAGCAACATTGATTATTTCGTTTGAAAATTTTTACAATTAGCAAGTGGTGACAACATCACGATTTCGAAGAAATTTATCGTTTTTATTGCCTTGAAGTAAGCAACATTGTTTTTCTTATGTAAACAAAAACCATGTGTGAAAACAAATGGAGAACAAAATAATTTTAAGAGCTTGTACTGCAACGTATCAAGTAATGCAAATCACTGCTGCTGCGGAGGAGCTCATTGAAGATACACGTTCTGCAAAAAGCACTCACCTTCATATTATATTTACGAAAACATTATTTTCCATTATTTCTGGGCAGCAAAATTAAAATTAAAACCACAACGCCAAGAAATATCTGACCAGCTGTTGTTTGCAATTTCGCACGAAATAAGTGGTTCTTACGTTATTTCGCATTTGAAAAATATGTTGCCAGAAACATTGTATAGTTGTAAAATAATGCTGGCAGAAATATTTCGTATGTTTTCACCAGATGAACAGAGTACAACTTCGGCCATATTATTTTACAATTATTTCGCGCGAATTTTTTTATATGGACTTTTGACAGCAGTTCGCACGAAATGATGAACAGAGTAACATGCTTAAGACAGCAACAACATGTTACTATTAATTGTAGTTATTATTAAGAACATGTATTTTTAACTTTCATTAGTTGTTAATGTAATTACATATATAACAAAAAATGTATATATCTTAAAACATATGTACTCTAAATTTTATCCAAATATTTTTTCGAATTTCGTATGAATTTAGTATGAATTTTATTGATTGACTACTGTGCAATAGTTTGCTTTAATTTGCGTGTATAAATAATTTTTTCCTGAGAGAAAATACACAGAAAACCGATATGGTCAGAAATACTGGAACAATTAGACGCTGACAAAGTGAGTTTTGACAAGGCGTATAATGCTTAAACAAAAGCAACTTGCCTCATAAGCATACACAAATCAAACATTTAAATCTTTTGGCTATTTATTATAATTTAAAAAACTTTTGTTTGTTGAGGGTTTTTTAGCTAGTCTATCTATATACATGCATTTCATTGGTGCTAAAGCCAAATCATCAGTAGACCTTAACCTAATTTTTAAATGTTTCAAACCTCTCTACTTATACAAAAACTTTTAAAAACTCAATGAGAGTTATAAAAATTACAATAGTATAAGCATAGTAGGCTTTGAAACTTATTCAAAAATCCCAACAAACAAATTATTATATTCTATATGAATCTATTTTATTTTCTTTACAACCTTTATACAATTAGACGCCCTTTGGGTGACAATAAAAGTATTTAATAAGGCAAAACGGAAAATAAAATATTAACTAGGTAATTATTAAATTTATATTAATCGCGATTGCATCGATATCTTTTTTCAAAGATATCTCAAGCAATCTCGATTAATATAAATTTAATAATTACCTCGATATCTTTTTTCAAAGATATCTCAAGCAATCTCGATTAATATAAATTTAATAATTACCAAGTTAAGATTTTATTTTCCGTTACCCCACTCGGTATATCATACCAAGTCAAATTTATTACTTTGGCAAGCAAATTGCTGCCGGAAATTGATGGCACCATTAACACTCTGCAACGTTTTATCGATGCACTTACTCTCTTGGATACTTTAAAAGGTGCTCACGAATTACTAGCAGTCCAGTTAATTAAAACCAAACTGGTCGGACCTTCTAGAAATTTTGTCACAACGGAAAATACTGTAAAGCAAATAATTGCAAGATTAAAAGCGGCTGTAAAAGGGGAAAGTGTCGAAATAGTTTCAACTAAAATTCTAAATAGTAAACAACTAAATAGAAGTGGCAGCGATTACACACAAGAAATTGAAACCTTCTGTAAGGCATTGAATAATGCATATATGTATGTACATTAGGGTGACAATGAAAAATCAACTGGATTTTTGATGATAAATGTGAAGATTCTTTTGCTACTTGGTCTAAAACTTACTTACTGAAAATTTGAGCCAAATCGGATAACTCTATCCCGTGCACCTTTGAGGTCAAAGTTCAAATTTTGGGAAATATAGTGTATTCGCCTATATTGGAGCTAAAAAAATAGCTTTTCGATATGAATTATACCGAAATCCAATGGGATTAATGTGCCACATAGTGTTGAACTTGCATGCTGAAAATATTAGCCGAATCGGGTAACTCTATGCCGTGCACCTTTGAGGTCAAAGTTCAAATTTTGGGAAATTTTGTATATTTAACTATAAGTGATCTAAAAATATCGTTTGTTTAAGTATATTCATTTAAATTGTTCAGAAACTGGATGTTTTAGATATTTTTAAAAGTATTCTGAAATATTATGAGTAAATTTAACCCTTTTTTGCAACGGGGGTCAAAACTACACATTTCCTTAAATTAGCTATAAATCCAATATTTAAAAAAGTGTAAAATATTATTTCTAAAAACGAAAAACTGAAATTTTAAAACCAATATTTAAAAATATATATTTATGGGAATGTTTTTCGTATAGAAGCAAAAGCAGTATATTTTAATTGGAATAAAAATATGTTTTTAATATAAAAAGTAAGGCAACTTGAAAGGTCTTTTTCGGTAAGTTTGATTGAATGTAATCATTTCTTAAATTATTTAAATTCGCATGCTTCGTATATTGTTGTCGATAGTTTTGAACAACCTAAAAAGAAACACAATAATTATTTAAATGTAAATTAGTTAAATTTAAATATAACTTACTTTGAATAAATATTGTCGCTGCTGTTCATCTTTTGTGATCTTCTCATGATAATCTTCAACAAGCTTAATACCTCGTTCGGCGCAGTCATTAACAACCTTTAGTTTTTGTATAATAAATTTTCCTTTTCTGTAATCTTCACAATCTTTCTAGCTACTTGGGTCTTTTTGTATCTTTAGCGAAGAAAGTATTAAGATTTTCTTTTTTAATTAAAAACTTTTTCAAAATTTCTTCTTCCTCAAGGTTTTCTTCTTCCATAAAAGTCAAAATTTGTTTAGCCATTTTGTTTTTTGTTTCAAAGTCTTATCTATCATCGAATAAAGTGAATGCTACGCATTCTTAATTAAGGTAATATAGATGATTAATAAACTTTGTTATGGCTCTATCAGCAATTTGTGCATTTATTTTTTATAATCTTCTAAATTTCTCAAAAATAATATGTCGTTTAAGGGAGCTTGCTCCGCTTTATCTGAATTGAACCAGAAAAATGCATAGCACTTTATAACAAATTGCAACTTCAACTAGACCATTTATTTCCAATTCTGTGATTTCTGGGAATTGATTGCGAAACATCAATATCTTAAGGCAATATATTCCCTAAGCCATCCATCTAGCTAAATGAAGAGCACCGGGTTTAAAAAATGTTATGCCACTAGGAGGACTTCCACCCAGAAATATGATAATCAATTCCAGGAACTCTTTGTAGTCATTTCGTGGAAAGTCCTCTTTAACTTTTATATTTGCAAAATCTAAAATTTTAGCGCAATCATCACCTACTATTTCTTTTATTCGCGGTATTGCTAATCCCGTCATATACTCATCCTTTTTTACGTTCGACCATTGTTTTTTGAATTTTTTAAATAAGCTGACTTCTGGGCCAGTCGAAGAACAAATTTTTGTTTCATTAAAAACAGCTGCTAAAATTATTTCAAACACATGGTGTCTGCATCCTAGGAACAAAATGTCTCTACGTATTTTTTTCTAATATATTGCAGGCCCCTTTAAATTTGCCAGTGTTTGAGGCAGTTGTGTCAAAGTTGTGTCGATTCTATCCAAAACTTGATACTCTTCTAATGAATCATATACTGCAGATGCTATTTCAACGCCAGTTCCAGCCGGTATATCAGGAATATTAATTATTTGTTCAAAATCGGGAGCGGTTGCAATTATTGACAGTCGGTCTTCGTTTTTTCCTGATATGCCAGATAACAGTTTTGTATCCCAGTGTATTTAGTGGCTGAGTATTGGATTGAAGTTTTAACCCAATTCGAGTACTATTTGCTTTTCTGAATGCATCCCTTTGCTGATGAATAGACGTGCGGTTAATAACATACTCTGATGAGTTTAATCCAACTGCATCCGAAACTGCAATAAGCATGTGAACAGTATCTCTAGAGCTTAATTTTAATTCATCTAAAACTGCAGCAAGTCTGGTCGTTAAAATTTTTTTAGATGACCTTTTTGTGTTTAAAGTATTTTGTTTTTCTGAACTATTCAAAGTATCAGGACAACTCGTGTAGCTAAAAAATATTTTTCGTTTTTCAGGATTAGTATATCACCTTTTTTAAATGTTGTATTTGAAGCTAAGAAATTTGGTCGTTTTGACCCCCGTTGCAAAAAAGGGTTAAATTTACTCATAAAATTTCAGAATACTTTTAAAAATATCTAAAACATCCAGTTTCTGAACAATTTAAATGAATATACTTAAAAAAACGATATTTTTAGATCAATTATAGTTAAATATACAGAATTTCCCAAAATTTGAACTTTGACCTCAAAGGTGCACGGCATAGAGTTACCCGATTCGGCTAATATTTTCAGCATGCAAGTTCAACACTATGTGGCACATTAATCCCGTTGGATTTCGGTATAATTCATATCGAAAAGCTATTTTTTTAGCTCCAATTAGGCGAATACACTATATTTCCCAAAATTTGAACTTTGACCTCAAAGGTGCACGGGATAGAGTTATCCGATTTGGCTCAAATTTTCAGCAAGTAAGTTTTAGACCAAGTGGCAAAAGAATCTTCACATTTTTGTTTAAAATTCTGGAAAAAAAATTTCCCATATATTTCATTGTCGCCCTAATGTACATATGACAGATGTAGTGAGTCCAGAGTAAGCACATAAATATGCTACTCAAATCGCAGTACCGGCGCTCTCTAAAAATGCAAACAATAACAAGGCCAAGTTGGTAATGGAAGCCGGTCAGTTCACTACAATTAATGACGCTGCAGCAAAATTTAATAGTGTCTCCACAGACACCCAATCCATCCATCAGGTTTTCTACTTTCGTAGAAATAATAGAAATAACACTGCTAGACGTGGAAGAAACTTTTAGAACAACCGAAATCGAGGATTACGCAATTACTATCAAGGTAGCCAAAACAGAAATAATAACCATAGAAATAGCAGTAATGTTAATTATCATCGAAACCCTCCTCGACAACAGCAAAATAGAACGGACCAACGAAATATTCGGCTAATAGAAACTGCTCAGGTAAACGTGCAGAGTCCCCTGGGGCAAGGGGAAACACAAAACTTAATTTTTCACAAATTTTTAGTTTAAATTTAGCAAATTATGTAACGTTAGCGTTAGATTTTGTCGATGAGCAACAACATTTTTTTAGTCGATACAGGCGCGGACACGTCTCTTATAAAAATGCAATCTATTTCCTGTAGGAATCGAATAAATTTCAATGAAATTGTCAGTTTAAAAGGCATTAGAGAAGGTAGTATTAAAAGCACTGGTGCAATAAGTGGAAATTTGTATGTTGGTAACCTTGTACTCAGGCATACTTTTCTAATAGTGGAAAATGACTTTCCTTTTCCATGTGAAAAGTTATTGGGTCTCGATTTTGTTACAAAATATAATTGTCTTTTGGACTATAGATCATACAAATTACATATCAGACCAAAATACTCATCCCATGACATCACGTTAGACATTTGTCAAGGTCCCACTGCTGATAGGATTGATAGGATTGTTATATCTGCAAGATCTGAAGTATTTAAAAAAAAATTCATGCTAGCAATAGTACCGACATATTCGTGCCAAACCATCTTGTTCAGAATACAATAGTCCGATCCTCTTGGTTCCTAAGAAAAGCTTGCCCGGAGAAGGTGCGAAAAGATGGCGTTTGGTGGTTGATTATAAGCAAATAAACAAAAAATTGTTTGCAGACAAGTACCCCTTACCTAGAATAGACGAAATATTGGATCAGTTAGGTAAAGCTAAATATTTTTCTTGCTTAGACTTGATGTCTGGTTTTCACCAAATAGAGTTAGACGAAAATTCACGTGATATAACATCGTTCTCTACTGATCTAGGATCATTTCGATTCACTCGTTTGCCTTATGTGGTAAAAATCGCTCATAACTCTTTTCAGCGCATGATGTCTAGCGTTTGCGGGCCTTAAAAAACAACAAGCTTTTCTGTATATGATGATTTAATCATCGTAGGTTGTTAAGAGAATCATATGTTTAAAAATCTTAGAGATGTTTTCGAAATCTGTCGTAAATATAACTTAAAACTACATCCCGATAAATGTGTATTTTTTAATACTGAGGTAACCTTTCTTGGTCACAAGTGTACCAATTTTGGAATTTTACCTGATGATTCTAAATTTAAAATAATTAAAGACTATCCGACACCAGTGGCTGCGGAATCTGCTAAACGTTTTATAGCGTTCTGTAATTATTACAGACGCTTTATTCCAAATTTTGCTAAATATGCTGTGAGCATAACAAAACTCACACGCAAAAACGTTGCTTTCGAATGGAACGAATTATGTGAGAAATCGTTTCATTCTTTTGAAGCCACAAATATTGCAATACCCGGATTTTCGGAAAGAATTTTGCATTACAACAGATGCAAGCAAAATCGCGTGTGGAACCATTCTTAGCCAAGAGCATAATGGAATGCAGCTAGCCATATCGTTTGCTTCACGTGCCTTCACGAAAGGTGAAGCAAATAAATCTGTTATTGAACCAGAATTAACAGCAATACACTCCGCAGTCAATTATTTTAGGCCGTACATTTATGGAAACAAATCATAAACCTTTGACATATTTATTTTCATTAAAAAACCCTTTTTCGAAACTAATAAGGATGAAGCTCGATTTAGGAGAATACGATTTCGTGGTAGAGTACATTAAAGGCAAAAATACCTGCGTTATCTAGAATTGATTTTAATTTTATTAAAGAATTAAATACACAGAATATAACAATGGTGACCACGAGATCGAAAGCTAAGTCTCAGGTAGTTGCGCATACGAACATCTCCAACGTCAGAGAGGTAAAAAGATGACACAGTTAAAATTTGAATTATTTAAGCGTCCACCAATCGCCAAATTTATGAAAGGGCATTGTATAGTACAAACCATGAATATTGATGCAAACATTTTTAATGAAGAAATCTTTCTAAAACGATTATTTTCAATGCTGAATATGGTGGCAAAAAATGCGAACATCACTAAATTACAAATGTCTTGAAATTGTAAAAGGATTGAAGTTCCTATAGCCCAATATATATTTATACAGCTGTAGGGGGCCAGCTTATTTGTAGGCGTTCAAAAGAACTGCCAAAAAGTTTGGTGAGACAAAGTAAATAAACAAGGCAGATGTTGCTGAATTACGTGTTCAATGCAAAGTCTGAATTTTATTTATTAAATGTACTAGCTTATATACTTCTTATGAGAATTTACTTAATAATCTAGAATTGAGTGAATTATAAATCACTCAATTAAATTAAAATAAAATAAAGTTAAATATACATGTGTCATCAACATGCAAGCGGACAACCACAAAGTAAATTCTGCAATTGAATAGTTTACTTTGGTGTTTTATTTGGCACGCTTCAATATGTGTAACATGATCGTTTGTTACGCTATACAGTTGGAGTTGGTATGTACCTCCTATGTATGTTGTATGACATGAATACACTACACCCTCACCCTTAAGAGAAAAATTAGGTGGGGAATTTTTCTTATTCTATCGCATTATAATAAAATTAAACATGATTATTTAACGAATATTTATATTTTATTGGTTTTAAATTATTGTTGTGTATTTCTTTTTCAATACCATTATAATTTATTACAGTATTTACATTATTTCTTCCTAAAATTGTATATGGACCTTTATATGGACTTTGGTTTTTCTTTCTATTTTCTACTTTAACTAACACTTGGTCTCTTATCTAAATTTAATTTATTTGTATATTTTAGACTCTTTTTTTTTCTTTAGCTTGTATTAACATATTTTTAGCTTTATTTAGAGTATAGTAGTTTGCTTTTTAGTTCAATTACATAATCTTCTGTAGTATTTAATTAAAAAGTTTTTTGATTATATACTTTTATTTTGCTTAGAGCTAATTAAGAGCTCCTAAGCTGTAACTTTATTAATTCCTTAATTTTAAATCTTACTCTACTTATATACTACTTATGAGAAGTTCTAGACGACTTAAATGAGTGACATTCTAGAACTTCACTCAAAACTTAATTCTATTCTTACAGTATGCTTATTTTATATTTTACCAGGCAATCATAAATTTTAGACAGTTTCTAAAACTCATGATTGAGTGGTTTCTTAATATTAATAATTGTGGGAATATAAAAGACATATGATCGTTTAGCTATTTCGAGTGTCTTTTAGTTTCCCAAAGAAAAGATACGACGCGCGTCTCAACAGTTTGTATAGTTTCTACGAGTGCATAATAGATCTTTCTTAAAACACAAGGAATTGTTCAAGTGACTTTAACAACGGCCTACGATACACACACAAGGTGTCAAGTGACCGCTGCACAAATATTCTGTCTGGCATTTGGCAATGTAATTAGAAGCTTGTATGTTGCTGCACTGTAGACTGCAAATGCCTACTACACACTGTTGGTTATAGTGATAATCAAACCACGCTACACCTCCACCTTTCACAAGAATGTTCATATAACGTTAGTTTTATGGACATTCTTTTACAAAAAATAAAAAATCTTACTGAAGTATAATGAAAAATTAATTATTTAGTTTAATTATAATATATATGTGGTACGCACATACCGTTTTTAATTATTTAATATTATATAACTTAAGTCTATTTTTATGAACTATTTGTTCTTTGTTTGTTTTCTTATCAACTACGGTTACATTATTTCTTAAATCTATATTTTTTATTTTATATGGTCCCTTATATTGGGCATCTAATTTATGACCTAATTCATTTTTAATTAATACTAAATCTCCTATTCTAAAATTATAGTCTAGTATATTCCTATCATAATTTAATTTCTGTTTAAGTTTACTCTTATCTAATAATTGTTGTGCTCTCTTATAAGCTACTTCTAACCTAAATTTTGCTTCTTTAGCATAGTCATCTATATTATAGAGTGGAGTAATTCTATCTACTTCGCTAAACTGATTAAAAGAACTTGGTTGTCTAGCAAAAACTAATTCATACGGACAATAATTGTGTACTGTTGAAGGTGTTGTGTTAAAACAGTAAGTGAAATATTTCAACCATTCATCCCAATCCGTTTTATCAACTGTAATATAAGAACGCACGTATTCATTGAAAGTTCTATGACTTCTTTCGATTGTTCCTAATGTTTGATGATGGTATGCTGTTGAAGTTAGTTTTTGAATTTTTAATAGATTGCATAGTTCTGTTACTATTATGTTTTTGTATTCTGAACCCATGTCTGAAATGAACGTCTTCATTGGACCATAGGTTAGTATAAAATTTTCAAATATTGCCTTCCCAACTGTTTTAGCGCTTTTGTCTTTAATTGGTATTGTTACTAAATATTTAGTTAAGTCGCATATTATTGTGACTGCATATTCATTTTCGTTTAATGATCTCGGAAACGGTCCTATTGTATCTACATACACCGTATCAAATGGTTTTGCTGGTGTTGGTGTAATTGTCATTGGACCTTTTGTATGTTTTGTTATTTTGGCTTTTTGACATTTTTGGCAAGATTTGATGTATTTTGTTACATCTTTTGTTATATTTTTCCAATAGTAGTATCTTTTGATTTTATTTAGAGTTCTAGAAACACCTGAATGTCCGCCTTGTGCAGGGTCATCGTGGTATTGTTTCATTATGTTCTCTATAGTTTTAGTATCATTCTTTATGTGGGTCACCTGGTTCAGTAGCGCTACTGTTAAATTTTTCAAATATTTATTGCCCATTTCTTTAAATTCATTTGTAGAGATAAATTCGAAAATTTTCTCACTTGGTGCCACTTGTAATTTATTTATTTTGAGTTTACCGGCCACTTTTTCTAGCCTAGAGAAGAATTGTCCTAAGTCAATTTTCCCATTAGTAAATAACTCGTTAATATTTATATATGTTAGTACCGTTTTGCCTTGCTTAATATAGCATTTTGTTGGGCTAATTCTTAGTTTGTTATATTTTCTGACGTCAGAGTTGTTTATTGGTACGTATATTTTGGGCTTAATTTCTTCATTTAATTGATACTTGTTACTATTATTACTATTTGTTATATTTTGTGTCTTTTTAGCCATTGATCTTGTAGTTATTTTTAATATATTATTATTATTTTCATTTAGTTCTATTAATTCACTAATATTTATGCGTGACAATGCATCCGCTATATAATTGTCTTTTCTGTCCGAAGTGTAAAATGGTATTTTGTTGACCGGTTGCTTCGGTGCAACTGTTAACAAATTTACTTACTGCATCGTTCATGTTGTTGAACTGTCCTGCCTCCATAATAAGTTTTACCTTATCTATGGTGCAGTTCTTCGTAAGTGCTTTAACAGCAGCTTGTGTGGAGTATTTGCCTGCAATATCAGTTGATAATCCATCAGATATGTAAGCATTTTCCAAAGATTTTGTAAGAATTTCAATTTCATTACAATAAGCATTGGCAGTTTTATGGTTTTGTTTTATATTCATGAGTTTTGCGGTTAGTACTTCTACTGACTCGCCTTTTACTGTATTTTTTTAATTTATCTATGACCTCTATTATTGTGTTTTCATTAGTTATCAAGTTTCTGGCATTGTCTTTTAATTTAGTTTTTATAAGGTTTATTGCTAGTGCTTCATTAGTACCTATTATAGAATTTACTAAGAGTAGTGAATCAATTAATGACCTCAAATTATCTGATTTTCCATCGAAATCAGGAATGAGCTTTGCAGCTGTATTTAAGAAATCTACAGGTGTTTGCGCCATGATTGGTTGTTTTTCGTTTGCTGGTTCAGTGGTAAGTTGTGCTATTTCTATCCATTATAAAGGACCATACAAAATATTACATTAAGTTTAGTAGATTTTATTTATATATACGAAAATTCAAAACTAAAATATTTTTGTCTTATTTTTATTTATAAGAAATGATAATAATTGGTCAATATGGGAAATTTGTTCCCATATTACCGTTGATCTTTCCCAGCTTGGTGGTGGATCACTATTTACTTCTCTGATTAATAATGCCCTATCTCTTTTGAGCTTATTTGTATAGCCACCTCTACGTTTTGGCTTTTTAACTAATTTTATTTTTGTGGCCTTTTCCTCTTGTTGTCTATTCTGGCGTTTTCTGTATTGTTCAATTGTTAGTGGTTTAGGTCCCACTGGTGCCATAATAAAAATTTAAAATAAAAGTTTTTTTTTTCGCCACGAGCGGTTAACGCTTACTGGCCCTAGTGTGCGGCTTTAGCGCACTACAGTTAAGATAAAATTAGTTGAGTTAATCATGCCATTAATCTAAAATTTTAGTTCATGTACATCTGATACGAATTTATGTACCAGTAGGCTTCATTGAGGAGCTTACGTCTTTTGATGGACAGGTCTCTCATTTATCCTTGTGTCATCGTCCTAGTTTGGTGGTGGTGTGCTGATATTGTTTTCTGGTACGTGAGTATGATGATGATTCCATTCCAATTTTGTAGTCCAGTTTCCAATTGATGAAAGCAGTTTATTTATTTATTTATTTGGATTGTTGCCAGTAGTTACTGTTTACTCTGCCTTTTGGCCAGGCGGTCATCTTCCTCTGACGGATCGTTTTAGGCTGGTCCGTCAGGAACCATTAAATTTTAAATATTAAATTTTCTTTGGGTGCTCTTTGTTAAGCACTCCAAAGTTTGGCAGGATCGCCATGTAGTATTTAATTAAAAAGTTTTTGATTATATACTTTTATTTTGCTTAGAGCTAATTAAGAGCTCCTAAGCTGTAACTTTATTAATTCCTTAATTTTAAATCTTACTCTACTTATATACTACTTATGAAAAGTTCTAGACGACTTAAATGAGTGACATTCTAGAACTTCACTCAAAACTTAATTCTATTCTTACAGTATGCTTATTTTATATTTTACCAGGCAATCATAAATTTTAGACAGTTTCTAAAACTCATGATTGAGTGGTTTCTTAATATTAATAAGTGTGGGAATATAAAAGACATATGATCGTTTAGCTATTTCGAGTGTCTTTTAGTTTCCCAAAGAAAAGATACGGCGCGCGTCTCAACAGTTTGTATAGTTTCTACGAGTGCATAATAGATCTTTCTTAAAACACAAGGAATTGTTCAAGTGACTTTAACAACGGCCTACGATACACACACAAGGTGTCAAGTGACCGCTGCACAAATATTCTGTCTGGCATTTGGCAATGTAATTAGAAGCTTGTATGTTGCTGCACTGTAGACTGCAAATGCCTACTACACACTGTTGGTTATAGTGATAATCAAACCACGCTACACTTCATAATTGTAAAATTTTCTTTCATTACCTAAACTGTCAGATGGAAAGTATGGTAATTTTCCGTAAACCAACTCGAATGGTGTATACCCTGTATCTATGTGTGGTGCTGTGTTATATGCAAATGTGAAGTATGGAATCCATTTGTCCCATTCATGATCATTTGCTGTTGTTAGTAAGAATTCAATTAGAACCCTATGGTTTCTTTCAATTGCTCCTAACGTCTCGTGATGATAAGGGGTTAAGAATATTTGTTTAATTTGTAAAAACGATCATATGTTACGCATAACTTCGTTTATGAATTCTGTCCCTCTGTCGGACTTAAGTACTTTAAATTGACAATATTTCAAAATGAATTGTTCGACCAATGTTCTTGCTGTAGTGATTGCAACTTTTGTTGGCTTGGGGTGTGCAACAACAAATTTGGTCAGCTCACATTGCATTGTTAAGATGTATCGGTAATCATTTAAAATACGAAGAGGACCTACGCACAGTGGCCAATTTGGCTTCGCTAGCGGCATTTTATTCATAGCTTCCAAAGTAAAGAAGATATCTTAAAAAATTTTTTTTTCTCAATTCAGAAAAAAATGAAACAATTTTTGGAAAAAAAATTAATTTTTTTTTTATTTTTAATTTTTTTTTAATTTTAAATTTTTTATTTTTAATTTTTTTTTAATTTTTTATTTTGTTTTTAATTCAATAAACATTTTCCACCATATATTCATATATAAAATAAAAAAAAAATTGTCAACTCAAAGAGAAACCATATTATAAAAGAAATATTAATCAGATTCTTCAGTATCGTTTTGTCACTGACATTTTGCCTAAAAAGTACAATAAATTGAAGGCTCGCAGGTACTCGCAGTAAATTTTGGACATTTTAGACACACAATGGTTTACACATATAGGAAAATTTACAATTACACTGAATGCAGGTGAATTTTGTAAGTTCTACTCCACGAAAGACAGGTGTACGTACGTTACAATGGGCTAGCAACTCGCTACACTTAAACACGATTACGTTTTATAAATAACATAAGTATACACAGATCACAGCCACAGTTTTTTTATATAATACATACCTTGGCGTTAGTATATAACAAAACTTTTAATGAAAATAATAAAATTTGCAAGTTTAACACGAATAGCAAAACGATGATCAAAAAGGCGGAAATATTTTGCACAACACTTTCAGAAACATATGCTGACTTTGACAGCTCACAGCTGTTCATCAGCTGTAAGCTGAGCTTTTAAAAATCGATACAAATCTAGTGAATGTATTTGTTATCGATTGTTAAAAAAAATTAACGGTTTTTCAAATTTGAAAATTTGAATTAAATGCCGCTAGCGAAGCCAAATTGGCCACTGTGCTACGGTATCAATTGAAATCACTTCAAAACTATAGTTTGGTGTGTTTGTTAGTCTGAGTGGTTCTTTTATGTGTTTTGTTTGTTTATTTTTGCCAAAAGACTTTTTTTGTTATATTTTTTATGGCCCCAACTGTCCGACGGTCTATTTTATGAAGCAGATCTCTTGTATGGAGTTCTACGAAGGTTTAACGACTAAAATATGAGCAAAAAAAAAAATGGCATTCGAAATAATTTTACTTTAAAATTTTTTTTAAAAAAGTTGCGTGGGGATTCAATCACACAACCTACTGGTTGGTAGTCACAACCGCTTCTTGTACACAACAGAGCAGTTGTATTTTTCATTGTAGTTTAAGCGTTTAAGAACATAATATATCTTATTTATTATAAAATACTAAAATTTCAAATTCTTGATGGAAATTGGTGTGGTTGTTGTAAATCTTCCCTTTTTGTCACACAGATATCACATACATACATACTGAAATGCGTTCATGGGCACATGTACACATTGTGTGTATACATGTGTATATTTAAATAATTAAAAGCAATGATTTGTTGTTTTGTTTTTGTTTCTTTCTTTAAACTTATTTTTGTACGTTTATTAGTATAATATTATGCAAGCATATTACAGTATTTTTTATCGCTTACATTTTCTTTTCGTATATAAATAACCATAATTATTTTTTATATTATTTATATTACGAGTAAATATACAAAATCAATGAAATTGAATTTTAGTTTTGTTTTGAAAATGTATTAATATTTAATTTGTTATGACTATTTGTGATTTCAGAAGAAAGGCAAAATTGATGCTTATATCCTGTTTTATACTTGTGTAATTTTAATTATTTTCTATATTCAGGTGCAGAGCGTACCTGCATTATATCAGAACCCGGTATTATTATTGTATTTGTACAATGTGATAAAAAAATCTTTTGACAATTAAAATGTTGTTTGGATACTTAGTAACACATAACAAAGCAGAAAAATCTCTTCCCGGCTAGAATTTGATAAGAAATGTTTCTTTCATTCTGTAAAATCAGTGAGTTAATCTTCAAAAGCACTTCAATTAATTGCCATTTTTCTATAAAATAAAAACAAAGTTTGATGTAAGAATTTAACTTGATATCAAGCTCCAAAATGTAATTAGCAAAGAAACTAAAAAATTGAAAACCCCGCGAAAATAGCGCATATTCTAAAAATTGCAACTACAATATTGGAAATTATTCCCAAAATTTATTTTAAAAAATCATATAATTGGCAATCGGCAGCCAAAAATCTTGACAAAATCTCTAAAATGCCAAAAAATTCTGAAAAATATGCGAACATCAAGAAAATTGTATGATTGATTAAAAAAATCAAAATTATAGAGTAAAAAAACTTAAAAAATATCATTTCCAATGTGAAAATTAAACTATTATTAAAAACTTTTGTATTTGGAATAAAAATTTAAAATGCATTTGTATTTTGAATAAAAGTATTGGAAATACCTACTTTCCACAAATTTATATTTAGCTTCTAGATTGCATTATCCAATTGAATAATTTAATGTGGGCTTAATTAAAATGTATTCTAAGAATAGTTCGCAATTCATCAAATAATTTTCAAACAATCAGTTCCTATCATATACATACATATGAACTTTGGATTTTAGATCGGAATATTTGGGGAAAATTTCCAAAAATAGTATATGCATACATATTTGTATTTAATTTTTTTTTTTGCATATTTTCGTATTTTCCCCAATTCAACATATACAAAATGATAAGTTAAGATCTTACGAGATAAAAAATTTATTTCTTCATATTCATATAAAATAAACTGGTCTTACATTCATTAAAAACACCTAAAAAATCATAGTTTTGCGAAATATCGGATGTCGAAAGCACGCACTACGGAATTGGGCGAGGATTAATGGTTAAATATTATAAAATAAGCCGAATTATGGGTTTGATTTGAGAGCAAAAACCTTTCTGTTTGCGATTTTATCGTAATTTTCATATTAGTAAACGCAGAAGAAGATTTAAATAAAAAATGTTTTTAATTAAATCCATCTGTTTGCTTAGCAGGCTGAATATGAATTACCGAATTCGTATTTTTTAAATCAATTGTGGTTAAAATGCCATTGTGTTTCTATATTAGAAATATACAGGTTATATTGAACCAAAACCTTTATCGTATGGTCCAACCGCAATACAGATAAGTAAGTGGAAAAGTTAACAAAATTTTAAAAAGACAACTATCAGAATACCACTAGTTTACATACATACGTACATCATACGAGTTTCAAAGAAAAAATTAAATTAAAATATGTTGTTATATTTTATAATTTAATATTTTTTCTTACACCGTCAAGTTATTTTTATTTTTGTTATTAATATTATATTATATCAAATAAAAACGTCGACAACTTACTAAATTCATTATATAATTATTTTATCACTGTAAAAAATCCTAAATGATAACATATTGGATATTTTTGAAAAATAAACCTTTTATCGTTCATAAAATTGAAAAAAACGCCAAAATTAAAAAAATATAAATGAGATTGTGCCTGGTTTTTTAAATGAATTGTGGAACAAACTTTTTCAAATAAAAAGTAAAAGTAATAAAAACAACTAAAATGTATCAAAAATTAAAAAAAAAATTGTATTTTGTTGTGTTCAGGATTCGAAACCGTGCCACCGGGTAAGAAGGTACGATTTCAAATCCTGACCAACCATTTATTAATATTTTTTTAATTTTTGATACTTTTTAGTTATATTTATTACTTTTACTTTTTATTTGAAAAAGTTCGTTTTTTAAAGAATTTTTGATAGCTTTAAATTATTTTCAATATGAAGATAATATTGGAACATTTTAATCATTAGACTAACAGATTTATGTAATAGTTGGCGATTTTTTAAATCAATTTTGGGAGAATTTTTTCATTATTAAATCTTTTCTAACGTTTCAAATTATTTCTTTGTTTAGTCGAAGACCCACTGGTTTATTGATAAAGACGTTGAAACACTTCTTGGATGTGTGAAAAATTATATAAGGGCTAATATTTTTATAATGCACCCCAGGCAAGAAAGTGTTACAAATTTGTTACGAAATTCATAATATATGGCTGACTTTATAAACGCAGTTTGCAAAGCAACACTAGAATGCCTTGTAAACTCATGCTTCCAGTGTTGCTTTGCAAGCTGTGTTTATGAAATCAGCCTATACTATGCAATAAATATTAAAACCAATAATGCGTGATGGTGATTAATTTTTTGTTTCCATCACGTGGGGGTGCGTCCGTGAGACGATGAAAGGCAATTTTGTTTTTGCTTTAATGTAATTTTTCCATTTCAATTATTTTTTTTATATATTTTTTTTCGTATTCCGAGGCCGCGAATTTTCGTGATTGTGACTTCTTTCGTCACTCCATACTATGGTGAAGGGTATATAAGATTCGGAACAGCTGAATATATCTCTCTTACTAGTTTTAAATGTAATTGTACGAAAGAACGAATACGTGTGACATCGTGGGCCTTGCAGTAAGTATCTATGTTAATGCGGGATATTAGTATAATTCAGTTCAAACACTTTAATTTGAACTGTACTAATTTTTTATTTTATTTATGCCTTTAAGCACTTGTACCTTAAAGGTTGATGGGTGCAATAATTCAAACAAAAGAGTTTTTATTACTGAACATTTCTAGTATATTTTATTGAACTATTTATACTTTAAATTATACAACATTGTGCTGACTTAACTAAATAATAAAATACAAAATTTAAGGTGTATTAACTAATCAGAATACATGAGCTGACTTAACACAGAATAATTGTGCAAAATGTAATTTGATTAACCACTGAAAATTTAATTACTTAGTATTAAGGGGATTCAAAAAATATTAAGGGCATTACCTACAATAAATTTAATAAATGGTGTATTCATGTTGTTTTTTAGTTTTTAACATCATCCCCCGCGTTGAACGGATGTTCAACAGAATTGCAATGGTTGAAAGAATTGATCCGTGAAGCCCTTGTCTAAACATCTAGATTGAACCTACGTAATTGGTTACGTGGCCTGGGTGTAGGTTTCATGTGGTGGGGTTGTTGTTGTTGTTCAACTGCTTGCAGTTCGATGTCTTCTTCAGGATCTTTAATAGCTATTGTTGTGTGTGGGTTTTGTTTGCTTCTGCACACCGTACGTCGAACAGTTATTATGATGAGTGCTGACACGCTTAAACAAAGTGCAAGATAACCTATTGTATAGCTATGCTGCTGGTGGGACTTCAATTGATTGGGCAGGTCCAGTATGTTCTGTTCTTTTAGTGATTTTTGTAACGCTGATAGTTCGTTGACGTTGTCAGGGTATATACTCTCTAAGTGAGTTGAGTTCAATGGATTGACGGTTACGGGGTGTGTAATAATTTGCTGTGTTGATAAGTCTGAGATGTTACCAAGGCTAGTATATGATGAGCTTATTGTACTTGAGATAGTTTGTCTACCCTTAATAGTAGCAAATTCATGTTTCAGCACGCAGTCCGGATCCAGCGTGAGCAGGCCAGAGCCCTTTAACGAAATATGATTAATTTCTCTATTACACACGACTGTGGCCCGAGATGGTGCTGTGGTAGCATATATCCATCGATTTCTTTTGTTGAGTGGTATCCACTTCGTAGTAGTATTTTCTAGAGTACAAGTTGGTGCCGTTTTGTTATTGTACAAATTGATTTCACACTTGCACACTTCTGAACCATAATTGTAACGGGTCTGACTGTTATGACACGAAAATACGTTTTGTTTTATTACGTCGCAAGCGCTTAGATCTGCCTTTGTATTGCTTGTGGGATGCTGTTATGCCCATCAATTC
The DNA here is from genome assembly GCA_956483585.1 of Gymnocheta viridis. Lineage (NCBI taxonomy): Eukaryota > Metazoa > Arthropoda > Insecta > Diptera > Tachinidae > Gymnocheta > Gymnocheta viridis. The sequence goes on along the minus strand of OY101440.1, from coordinate 59,995,085 downwards.
AGTACATGGTTTGATGGCTACCGTGGTTTTGCTCAGCATGTTAGGTACAGGAAACAGCAGGAAAATTTTAAATTGTTCAGGTTCAACCAATGGTAAAGTTATTTTGAATACTGCATGTTGGTGCGTAAGTCTACCTTTAACCTTCATTAGTTTGAATAACTGTAGTAGTTCATCTTGTCCAGTTGTAGGAAGAGAGAGTGATGGTGCTGCATGGAGTTTAATTTGTGCAATTTCGTTTTGTAACTGTAGAGGTGTTAGTAGTAATGGGCTGATTTTTCCATGATGAGTATCGACGAGGGCATCAAGAATTGATAATTGTATTTTTCGTATATTATTTGCAATTAAATTCAATTCTAAAACCGCACTATCAAATAGTTGAGTTAAGTTGATCTGGAACAATACCTTATTAGTTTGCTTCATTGCTTCCGAAAGAGACCCAATTTGTTGCTCCAACTGTTGAAATCTTACCTTGGCAAACAATTGGTTTTGTCGTATGATATTAATAGTGGAGTCAACAACTGATGTTTGATTCTTAAGCAATGTCAATAAATATGAATCATTGTCCCTTACTTTCTGTATTGTATTGGTCATCTGGTCAGCATATTCAGAATACAATATGCCAAATAAAGAATGAGCAACATTTCCAACTATATCCAGGGCGCCTCTTTTACTCCGCAACAGTTGATTCTCTAGTTGTAGATCATCTTCCATGTGTTCAAAATGTTTAATAATGCTGAGACATGATTCGTTTAATTCTATCATTTTGCACAGATGTCGAAGGGAATTCGAGCCGTTGATTAAAATTGATGTTTCAGACCAATATGCAGCCAAATCATAGTATACAAAAATATTCCATTCAGTGGTTACAGTTTTAGCTTTACCAATTTCTTCAAAATGGATGCCTATTTTCATTCCAAATTTTTCGGTTTTTATCGGTGTTCCAAGTGCCATTGGTAACAACAATATCATGGTTATTAATGCTAGAGTGAGATTGTTTAATAGTGTTTTCTTCCTTTTGGCACAAGGCTCCCCAGTTGGGTCACTAGGCTTCTCAGTTGAGTTATAAATGCTGTCGTTAATGTTTAGATTGTTGTCATCAGAAGTGATGGTTTCTTCAGACTCTGGCTTGATGGGTAAAAGAGCGATTCGATGTATTGGGCGTTTGAATAGTCCATTGGTTGTTTTGACTTCCACGACTCTGACCACATTATCATTACCAGGATAAATTTTGACTATTCTTGCTAAAGGCCATTTCATGACTGGTAAATTATCCTCCTTGACTATCACCATATCATCAATTTTGAGGTTATCAAACTGCGTATTCCACTTGTGACGCTGCTGCAATTGATTCAAATATTCAGTGGACCATCTTTTCCAGAACTCTTGAGAGCCACGAGCTTCCAATGAGATAGTCTTGAAGCTTTTACTATTGTTGCGTTGCTGTCGATTTGTGATACTAGTGCTTCGCCAATCAAAAAATGACCAGGAGTCAGGGCTTCAAGATCATTGGGGTCACTTGACATAGGAGTTAGTGGGCGAGAATTGAGTATCACCTCGATTTCCACTATAATTGTTTCCAGTTCTTCCTGAGTCAGTGATGCAGTTGCAACACTACGTTGTAACAGATGTTTTGCAGACTTTACCGCTGCTTCCCATAATCCACCAAAGTGTGGTGCACGTGGTGGTATAAAATGGAAATTTATTCCTTTTGAGCTAGCGGTTGAGATAATTGATTCCTGCCCCTTGTCGGAATAGATACTGTTGCCAATTCTGCTAACTGATTTTTTGCTCCTATGAAGTTAGTTGCGTTGTCTGAATAAATATTTTGACAACGACCACGACGGCTAATGAATCGTTTTAGAGCACCGATAAATGCTTCAGTTGAAAGATTATTTACCAATTCAAGATGAGTAGCCTTTGTGACAAAACAACAAAATACGGCTATATATGCTTTTGTTGGTTTTTTGCCTCTGACATTGTAATGGATCCAAAATGGTCCACAGTAGTCAACTCCTGTATTAATGAAAGGGCGTGCTGGAGTAAGTCTAATCTGAGGTAGATTGCCCATTACTTGTTGGCATAATTGTGCCCTGACACATCTGGCCCTTTATTGGCCAGAATCGTTGTCGTATTATGTTTAACAGTGCTTGTGGTCCACAATGCTTATTCTCTTCGTGGACCATTGTGAATAAAAGTTGTATGAGGGGGTCGTTGTACGGAACCAGAATTGGATGTTTTGCGTCGTATGATAACGGTGATGCTTCCAATCGCCCTCCAACCCGTATGATATTTTTGCCATCTATGAATGGAGCCAGACTGATGATGGAGCTCCCTTTTTCGATTTCCTTGTTTTTTCGAAGCTGGTTGATTTCTGGTAAAAAATCGGATCTTTGAATGGTTCTGATAATTGTATATAGTGCGTTAACCAGTTCAGCCGAAGATAATGCCTTGTATGTAGGACGCTGCTGTCTATTTATTCTTGAATTTTTTATGTATATCAGGACATACCCCAATATTCTTTGCAGGGTCTTAAATGAGTTCCTATGTGGGATGTTGTATATGAACTACTGAAATGGGTGGTGTCTTCCTTTTCTCGATGTCATTAGGAATTGAAAGTTGGCTTAAAAACGGGGATGGCCACATTTCTTCTCGTCCGTGCAGGAAAAGTGGTCCATATAACCATAAGTTGCATTCAGAAAGTTTGTACGCTGGTAGACCTCTGGATAAGATGTCGGCTCTTTCGATCGGATGTGGCGCCACTGGTTGGGCAACGTTAATGATTGAATTTTTGAGACTCGATTGGCCACAAAAGTATGATACAAGGAGGATTGAGAGTTTATCCAAGAGAGTACTATTTCGGAGTCAGTCCAGAGGCATACATGTAGATTTTTAATTTGAAGATCCATTTTAATTCTGTGCATGAGTTGAGCAGCCGTAACAGCAGCACATAACTCTAGACGCGGCACTGTTTGTTGTTTCAATGGAGCGACCCGTGTCTTTGCGCAAAGTAATTGTACAATAACTCTACGATCCTTAAGTGTTGCTCGGATATAGGCGACAGCACCAATAGCCTTTTCTGATGCGTCTGAGAAAATATGTAGTTCTGTTTTCTCTGCAAGTTTCCCTTTAAACATATGTCGGGGAATTTTAAAGTTGTCCAAGCTGTCTAAGTCTTTTCTGAATTTCGTCCAGCTAACGTGATATTCTTCGGGCAATGGTTCATCCCAATCTAGCTTTAATTGCCACAACTGCTGGATAAACATTTTTGCCTTGATGACTACAGGTGCTAGTAGTCCAAGAGGATCAAACAATTTTGCAAGATCTGATGTCGCTGTCCGTTTTGTGACATTTTGCAAATGATTTACCTTTACCTTGACGCAAAAGTGATCTGTCTTAGGCAGCCATAATAATCCCAACGTTTTTATAGCGCTAGCGTTGTTACTATTAAAATCTAAGTCCAGTTCCTGATCGCCGAGTGGAATATTTTTCAATAGTTGTGGGTGGTTTGCGCACCATTTTTTTAAATTGAAGCCATGACTTCGCAACGCCGTAATAAGTTCTTTTTGCGTTTGAAGTGCGATGCTGAGACTATCGGAGCCTCCAAGACCATCGTCCACGTCGAAATTATTTTTGAGCATTTGTGACCCATATGGATATTCTATCGAGCCCTCTTCTGCAATTTTTTGTAGGCACTTCGTGGCTAAATAAGGTGCTGCTCGAGTACCATATGTGACCGTATTGAGTTTGTAATAGTTAACAGGAAGTGATGGATTTTCTCTCCAGATTATTAACTAATACTGCTGATCGTCCTGATGAATCGCTATTTGTCTGTACATTTTCTCGATGTCGGTGGTGAATGCAAATTTTTGGAAGTCGAAAACGCAGCAATATTGAGAATAGTTCACTCTGGACGGTTGGCCCGGTAAACATTAGGTCATTTAACGAGTAACCTGACGACGTTTTTGCTGAAGCGTCAAATACTACTCTGAGTTTTGTTGTGGTGCTTTCTGGTTTCAAGACGTAGTGATGAGGAATGATGTATCTAGGCTCCAATACGGTGTCGATATCTATCCTCTGCATGTGACCCAACTGTTCATACTCTCGCATAAACTGTATGTATAGTGATCGAATGTCTTCGTTTTTCGTCGACGCTCTAAGCCCACGAATCTATTCTATGCCATCTCATGGGATTTTCCTAAAGCGGTTGGGTTTTCACGAAAAGGAAAGCTAACTACGAACCGGCCATCTTTATTGGTGTATGTATGTTGAGTAAAATGTGCTTCACATTGTTTTTCTAACGGCGAAAGACTCCTTTCATTTCCTTCAATCTCATCCAATTTCCAAAGTTGCTCAATGGCTTCTTCCAATGACGTGGAGTCTCCAAATAAGGGCATTAACTACAATAAATTTAATAAAGGTTAGTTATTATTTTGTTTCAATATAGGATTTTTTTTTAATATATGCATCGGCTATCATTAAAACTCAATATAACGCGTTTTGGCTATAAATATCAGTTAACGGCGCGTTTTGAGAAGGAGAATAGTGCCTTTGTTTATAAAAAGTATAGAACGGGGTCCTTAAATGGTGTACACACTATCGACACGGGGTAATCAGAGATGTAACTTTGAGGTTATGTTTTGGCGCAAATCAGCTTTTTTGTGCCACTAGTTGCTGTTAAAAAGAGATAGCAATATAATGTAAGAATAAGGGAAAATAAACAAAATTAAAGCATTTTACAAGTAAGAAATTATTAATTGTAATGCAATTTACTTCTATAGATCATGAATAATTATTATTTTATTTTATTTTTAATGTTATAATACCATTTGCTTTTTTATTGTTTAAATTAATATTTTTCTGCAACTCTTTTTAGTGAGCCAGAAATTAATAAGAATACAAAACCACAACAAAACATGAAAAATTCTTTGTTTACTAGTTCCTGTGCGACAGACACAGCAATAGCATGCCGTTCGTGTCACCTCTGGTATTACTTTGTGCTATCGATATAGAGTGACTGTCAAAATTCATCAATTTTGAATGATAGTTTTGACTGTTCAGCATAGGGTAAACGAGAGAAGAAACTTTGCGGTTATGTTTTGGAGCAAATCAGCTTTTTTCGCACGATTTTTTCGTGGAAAAAAGATGGCAATATCATGTAAGAATATGAGAAATAAACAAAAGTAAAGCAGTCATAGTTTATTTTGCAAAGTTTAATTCAGCTGTCTTTCCCTCAGCTGAATCCATCCTTTGCAAGTATACTTTGACTGTGGAAAAGCTGTCTTATTGAAAGTTGCTGTAGAAAAAAAACCATTTTAATTTTCCTGTAAATAATATATTAATTTACCTATTCATAAAACAAAGTTTTTCAGATATTAGAGTTTAAAATTTCTTGCGGCAGAAAAATAAATCAAAACAAAACAAGAAAAATCTTTGTATGGTCACTTTGGATTGTTCTCCTTGAAAAACCGGCAAAGATTTTCTTTGCCCATCGATTTTTCCCAGTTTCACTTCCCAAATCGACGCTATCACCCAATTCATACGCTGATTTAAAATTCAAGTTTTATTTTTATTTCTCTTTAAAAGTTGCTTCCGAAAACTTTACAGATTCTTACGGAGATTTTTTCCCATAATCGGTTATTCTTCTTTAATTACTTATTTGTATAAAAACAATTTGACAATCCGAACATCATACAAATTTTCGTTTTGTTCATATTTAATTATCAAAAGTTCAACGAGTTTCTTGGTCCACATTATTTTTGGTAATAATAATTCTTGTTTTTATATTTAAAAGTATTATTTACTTTTCTGTTTTAAATTTTTCTTTAATAAAATATCAAAAATGTTTTTCTTATTGCATCAAAATGCTTTAGTGTTGCCACATTGCAACATAACAAAAAAACTAATGTGTGGAAGGAACAATATGAAAAAAAACACCGAGAACTGAAAATGTGATTATTTCTTTACCCCGTTTGCCTAAATACACCAAAAATCTTGTTTTAAAAAACAAGTAAAAATCATCGGATGAATTGGGTTTATCTCTTGATACTACGCATAATCTACCCATAATTTTACTTAATTTTTCCCTGGTTTTTTGAATTCCCAATATCATTAAAATTTATCGATGCTTTGGTGGTACACGTGCGTACATATGGATGTGTGTATTGTATATTAATTTAGTGCAAAAATTATGTTTATTCTGAAGTTACGTATTTTTTAAATACAGACATATTTCTTTATTAAATGAAACTAGTTAAGATTCTTCGCATATGTTATGTGAGTTCATTTTCCATATAACCAATTGAAAAGATCGAAATTAATCTTGGATACTTAATGCTCTAGCAGGTATTTGGACAAATAAATAAAATTACAAGTTGCAGACCAAATCCGAATTATATGTTCCATCAATATAGTTTTTCAAATTATTTTATGATGATCAAAGCTAAACTTTTGAGGCATGCTCAAACACAGCATGGTGAGGAGTTTGTCGATTTGGAAAATATTTGATTGTGTAAAGCTAATTTATTCACAATTCGCCATGATCAGGAAATTCAAGACAAGAATAAAAAAGACAATAAATGGGAAAATTTAAAAACAAACTGTAGCAAGATATCTGATACGGGTACAGCCATTAGATCGGAATCGCCGATGCGCGTTTGGTTTTTTGAAGTTATAGATGATACTGCAGTTGATAATCATAAGGTAAGTCAATAGCACATACATACGTTGTGTATTTGCATACTTATGTATATTTTGTTATTTTAATTAGATTAATATATAGTATACACAAAGGTTCAAGCAATCAAAATTAATTATGCCTTTATGTTTTTAACACGCTAAAATTTCTCAGTGGTGATGTATTGCGGCTAGAGTGACTCAAAATGAACAAACTTACAAGTGTAAATAGTAAAATGTATATTGTAGAGAACTCAACATAGGTTAATTTTGGCTTAAATGCATACCAAGGCACGTTCAAACAGAAAGAAATACATAGGGTGAAAGAAAATGGAAAATTTCGGAAACTCAGTTTTCTGAGTTATGGTCCTACGAAGTTTGCATGCGTGTATGCACAATTATTTTCTTTTATTCTTTATTAAGGCAGATTCACGTTCAAACAGTGAAGGTTCGTTCACACTTAAAATTTTGCTGCTCAACTTTTAAATTTGTTGTAGAGAACGGAAAGAAGAGTGGTATTTGGTACGGAGCTGCTTGTGCTCAACAAGCTCGTTTTGTTGTTCCATTCGTAATTATAACTACGAAGTTTGAGTTTTCTTTTCATTATTTACTTCGCTGTGAAAATATATACGAAAATTAGTTGAAACAGATTTCTCTGTGTAATGTTAAAAACATATGTATGCATAATCTTAATATGTACACATGTATGTATGTATTGTTTTCTGTAATTTTGCTTGGTTTCTTGCTTTTTGGAATTTCTAACATTTTTGAAATTCTTTTCTAAAATGAAATTAACTGCTAGAACTTCGAGCCACTAATAAATACATATGTATACGGTTATTTTTGTAATTGTAGGTTACAATTACTATTTTATTGTTGTATTAATGAAAATATGCATATTCGTACCGAACCGCAGAGGAGTATTTGAGCCAAACGCTGGCCAAAAAGGCAAGATTTGCGCAGCTCGATGCACAACAGCATATTGCTTCATATTTAAATTTTTAAGACTATGTTGCGATTTGTAGCTCTAAGACACTGCTAAATTCAGGAAAGTGAAGAAAATTACCAGAGCTTTTTAAATTTTTTTTTTCGGATTCAAGGTATTTATATGATATTTTTTGGTGTTTAAACGAATCAAGGTATTACAATTACTTAATTTTCACGGAAATAATTGATTAAAAGCTATTTTTGATAAAAAAAAAATATCTTAACTATTAATGTTGAATCAATTCTTTTAAAAATTAAAAAAATTAATTTATACACTTTTTGCAAAAAAGAACAACGTTCTTAAAAGTTAAGGTAGCAAATTTACAAATTATGTTTTGTACCACAATAAAATTCAGAATCTTCCATTTTAGACACAAAAAAACTTTGCGCAAGTTTGTGCCATTATTTAAACAATTTTTTTTTATTTTCAAATTTAATTTTTTTCAAATACCTTTTCGACGTGGATTTTGAATCTTATTCACATCACTGCAAAATGCTTATTATCGGTAATATTTATAAGGGAATGTCCCACACCCTAATAAACCAGTTTTTTATTTACCTGCGCTCTATATATTTGTTAGAAAAATATATGTAAATACATACCTTGCTAAAGTAATTTTTAAAAGCATTAATCACAAAAATTGGATTAAAAAAAGAATACATCGGCTCATAAAAATACATGGGTCAACCAGGTACCAGACTACTCACTAACGCATAAAAACATGTATAAAAATATTGTAGCGTATTTATATTTATAGCGTCTTAAGTCAAATTATTAACTATTCTTTTTATTGGTAAATTTATTTAAATTATCTCAGAAGATTATTTTTTTGAAGAGTAAGCTTTCTGAGACAGTGTAAAATATTTATTCGTAAATTTGAAGTACTGTTAATAAACACAATTGAATTTGAACAGTAAAACGAAAACGTTGTGTCTTCATTTTTATCACTAACCGATAGAGAAGAATAATTGCACGATCGGCCATTACATGGCGACCGTTACAGGACCGATCGAACTCTGTTTTAAATTATGCACATACTAAAATGTGTACTAGTATATTAATTAACGCAACATATTATTTTTGAGTGCTTCGCTATAGTATTTCAAATAATAAAGAAAAAAAAGAAGAAAAGGAATTGACAAAAAGAAACTAAAGAAGAAAATAAAACTGAAAACAATAAATGTACATTTTATGTATATAATACGTGTATTATTTATATATATATTTAATATGTGAATATAATAAAAAAAAAACAAAAGATACTTAAAAAAAGATTAACTAAAATTGTTAAAACGTTAATTCCCAGAGAAAATAAGACTAAATTAACATGCTTCATTTGACATTCGAGTGGTGTGATTTGTATTTGAACTTTCCAGTAGTTTGCTGAAATCAACAACAAAAATGAACGGTTATTTAAGCAGTTCAAAAATTTTAAAACAATAATAATTATTAAAATGTTCATTAAAAAAAAACAACATAAATTACAAAGAAAATAAGACTAAATTAACATCCTTCATTTGAAATTTGAGTGGTGTGATTTGTATTTGAACTTTTCAGTTGTATGCTGAAATCAACAACAAAAGTGAATAGTTAAACAGTTCATATTACCGACTGTTCCTACACTGGCATGCGCAACAATGCTCTCAACATCGCATTAGCAACATTTCACTGGCAACATGCTTCCAACAGGCTACACAAAACAAACATAAAACATGCGTAAAGCTTAGTACTCTGTTCAAATTTGCAAAAACTGTTGAGCAACATTGATTATTTCGTTTGAAAATTTTTACAATTAGCAAGTGGTGACAACATCACGATTTCGAAGAAATTTATCGTTTTTATTGCCTTGAAGTAAGCAACATTGTTTTTCTTATGTAAACAAAAACCATGTGTGAAAACAAATGGAGAACAAAATAATTTTAAGAGCTTGTACTGCAACGTATCAAGTAATGCAAATCACTGCTGCTGCGGAGGAGCTCATTGAAGATACACGTTCTGCAAAAAGCACTCACCTTCATATTATAGTTACGAAAACATTATTGTCCATTATTTCTGGGCAGCAAAATTAAAATTAAAACCACAACGCCAAGAAATATCTGACCAGCTGTTGTTTGCAATTTCGCACGAAATAAGTGGTTCTTACGTTATTTCGCATTTGAAAAATATGTTGCCAGAAACATTGTATAGTTGTAAAATAATGCTGGCAGAAACATTTCGTATGTTTTCACCAGATGAACAGAGTACAACTTCGGCCATATTATTTTACAATTATTTCGGGCGAATTTTTTTATATGGACTTTTGACAGCAGTTCGCACGAAATGATGAACAGAGTAACATGCTTAAGACAGCAACAACATGTTACTATTAATTGTAGTTATTATTAAGAACATGTATTTTTAACATTCATTAGTTGTTAATGTAATTACATATATAACAAAAAATGTATATATCTTAAAACATATGTACTCTAAATTTTATCCAAATATTTTTTAGAATTTCGTATGAATTTTATTGATTGACTACTGTGCAATAGTTTGCTTTAATTTGCGTGTATAAATAATTTTTTCCTGAGAGAAAATACACAGAAAACCGATATGGTCAGAAATACTGGAACAATTAGACGCTGACAAAGCGAGTTTCGACAAGGCGTATAAATGCTTAAACAAAAGCAACTTGCCTCATAAGCATACACAAATCAAATATTTAAATCTTTTGGCTATTTATTATAATTTAAAAAAACTTTTGTTTGTTGAGGGTTTTTTTAGCTAGTCTATATACATGCATTTCATTGGTGCTAAAGCCAAATCATCAGTAGACCTTAAACCTAATTTTTAAATGTTTCAAACCTCTCTACTTATACAAAAACTTTTAAAAACTCAATGAGAGTTATAAAAATTACAATAGTATAAGCATAGTAGGCTTTGAAACTTATTCAAAAATCCCAACAAACAAATTATTATATTCTATATGAATCTATTTTATTTTCTTTACAACCTTTATACAATTAGACGCCCTTTGGGTGACAATAAAAGTATTTAATAAGGCAAAACGGAAAATAAAATCTTAACTAGGTAATTATTAAATTTATATTAATCGCGATTGCCTCGATATCTTTTTTCAAAGATATCTCAAGCAATCTCGATTAATATAAATTTAATAATTACCTCGATATCTTTTTTCAAAGATATCTCAAGCAATCTCGATTAATATAAATTTAATAATTACCAAGTTAAGATTTTATTTTCCGTTACCCCACTCGGTATATCATACCAAGTCAAATTTATTACTTTGGCAAGCAAATTGCTGCCGGAAATTGATGGCACCATTAACACTCTGCAACGTTTTATCGATGCACTTACTCTCTTGGATACTTTAAAAGGTGCTCACGAATTACTAGCAGTCCAGTTAATTAAAACCAAACTGGTCGGACCTTCTAGAAATTTTGTCACAACGGAAAATACTGTAAAGCAAATAATTGCAAGATTGAAAGCGGCTGTAAAAGGGGAAAGTGTCGAAATAGTTTCAACTAAAATTCTAAATAGTAAACAACTAAATAGAAGTGGCAGCGATTACACACAAGAAATTGAAACCTTCTGTAAGGCATTGAATAATGCATATATGTATGTACATTAGGGTGACAATGAAAAATCAACTGGATTTTTGATGATAAATGTGAAGATTCTTTTGCTACTTGGTATAAAACTTACTTGCTGAAAATTTGAGCCAAATCGGATAACTCTATCCCGTGCACCTTTGAGGTCAAAGTTCAAATTTTGGGAAATATAGTGTATTCGCCTATATTGGAGCTAAAAAAATAGCTTTTCGATATGAATTATACCGAAATCCAATGGGATTGATGTGCCACATAGTGTTGAACTTGCATGCTGAAAATATTAGCCGAATCGGGTAACTCTATGCCGTGCACCTTTGAGGTCAAAGTTCAAATTTTGGGAAATTCTGTATATTTAACTATAATTGATCTAAAAATATCGTTTTTTTAAGTATATTCATTTAAATTGTTCAGAAACTGGGTGTTTTAGATAATTTTAAAAGTATTCTGAAATATTATGAGTAAATTTAACCCTTTTTTGCAACGGGGGTAAAAACGACCAAATTTCTTAGCTTCAAATACAACATTTAAAAAAGGTGATATACTAATCCTGAAAAACGAAAAATATTTTTTAGCTACACGAGTTGTCCTGATACTTTGAATAGTTCAGAAAAACAAAATACTTTAAACACAAAAAGGTCATCTAAAAAAATTTTAACGCCCAGACTTGCTGCAGTTTTAGATGAATTAAAATTAAGCTCTAGAGATACTGTTCACATGCTTATTGCAGTTTTGGATGCAGTTGGATTAAACTCATCAGAGTAAAAAAGCCAATAGTACTCGAATCGGGTTAAAACTTCAATCCAATTGAAATTTATTCGATTCCTACAGGAAATAGATTGCATTTTTATAAGAGACGTGTCCGCGCCTGTATCGACTAAAAAAATGTTGTTGCTCATCGACAAAATCTAACGCTAACGTTACATAATTTGCTAAATTTAAACTAAAAATTTGTGAAAAATTAAGTTTTGTGTTTCCCCTTGCCCCAGGGGACTCTGCACGTTTCCCTGAGCAGTTTCTATTACCCGAATATTTCGTTGGTCCGTTCTATTTTGCTGTTGTCGAGGAGGGTTTCGATGATAATTAACATTACTGCTATTTCTATGGTTATTATTTCTGTTTTGGCTACCTTGATAGTAATTGCGTATTCCTCGATTTTGGTTGTTCTAGAAGTTTCTTCCACGTCTAGCAGTGTTATTTCTATTATTTCTACGAAAGTAGAAAACCTGATTGATGGATTGGGTGTCTGTGGAGACACTATTAAATTTTGCTGCAGCGTCATTAATTGTAGTGAACTGACCGGCTTCCATTACCAACTTGGCCTTGTTATTGTTTGCATTTTTAGAGAGCGCCGGTACTGCGATTTGAGTAGCATATTTATGTGCTTACTCTGGACTCACTACATCTGTCATATGTACATTAGGGCGACAATGAAATATATGGGAAATTTTTTTTTCCAGAATTTTAAACAAAAATGTGAAGATTCTTTTGCCACTTGGTCTAAAACTTACTTGCTGAAAATTTGAGCCAAATCGGATAACTCTATCCCGTGCACCTTTGAGGTCAAAGTTCAAATTTTGGGAAATATAGTGTATTCGTCTAATTGGAGCTAAAAAAATAGCTTTTCGATATGAATTATACCGAAATCCAACGGGATTAATGTGCCACATAGTGTTGAACTTGCATGCTGAAAATATTAGCCGAATCGGGTAACTCTATGCCGTGCACCTTTGAGGTCAAAGTTCAAATTTTGGGAAATTCTGTATATTTAACTATAATTGATCTAAAAATATCGTTTTTTTAAGTCAGTTTAAAAGGCATTAGAGAAGGTAGTATTAAAAGCACTGGTGCAATAAGTGGAAATTTGTATGTTGGTAACCTTGTACTCAGGCATACTTTTCTAATAGTGGAAAATGACTTTCCTTTTCCATGTGAAAAGTTATTGGGTCTCGATTTTGTTACAAAATATAATTGTCTTTTGGACTATAGATCATACAAATTACATATCAGACCAAAATACTCATCCCATGACATCACGTTAGACATTTGTCAAGGTCCCACTGCTGATAGGATTGATAGGATTGTTATATCTGCAAGATCTGAAGTATTTAAAAAAAAATTCATGCTAGCAATAGTACCGACATATTCGTGCCAAACCATCTTGTTCAGAATACAATAGTCCGATCCTCTTGGTTCCTAAGAAAAGCTTGCCCGGAGAAGGTGCGAAAAGATGGCGTTTGGTGGTTGATTATAAGCAAATAAACAAAAATTTGTTTGCAGACAAGTACCCCTTACCTAGAATAGACGAAATATTGGATCAGTTAGGTAAAGCTAAATATTTTTCTTGCTTAGACTTGATGTCTGGTTTTCACCAAATTGAGTTAGACGAAAATTCACGTGATATAACATCGTTCTCTACTGATCTAGGATCATTTCGATTCACTCGTTTGCCTTATGTGGTAAAAATCGCGCATAACTCTTTTCAGCGCATGATGTCTAGCGTTTGCGGGCCTTAAAAAACAACAAGCTTTTCTATATATGATGATTTAATCATCGTAGGTTGTTAAGAGAATCATATGTTTAAAAATCTTAGAGATGTTTTTGAAATCTGTCGTAAATATAACTTAAAACTACATCCCGATAAATGTGTATTTTTTAATACTGAGGTAACCTTTCTTGGTCACAAGTGTACCAATTTTGGAATCTTACCTGATGATTCTAAATTTAAAATAATTAAAGACTATCCGACACCAGTGGCTGCGGAATCTGCTAAACGTTTTATAGCGTTCTGTAATTATTACAGACGCTTTATTCCAAATTTTGCTAAATATGCTGTGAACATAACAAAACTCACACGCAAAAACGTTCGTTTCGGATGGAACGAATTATGTGAGAAATCGTTTCATTCTTTTGAAGCCACAAATATTGCAATACCCGGATTTTCGGAAAGAATTTTGCATTACAACAGATACAAGCAAAATCGCGTGTGGAACCATTCTTAGCCAAGAGCATAATGGAATGCAGCTAGCCATATCGTTTGCTTCACGTGCCTTCACGAAAGGTGAAGCAAATAAATCTGTTATTGAACCAGAATTAACAGCAATACACTCAGCAGTCAATTATTTTAGGCCGTACATTTATGGAAACAAATCATAAACCTTTGACATATTTATTTTCATTAAAAAACCCTTTTTCGAAACTAATAAGGATGAAGCTCGATTTAGGAGAATACGATTTCGTGGTAGAGTACATTAAAGGCAAAAATACCTGCGTTATCTAGAATTGATTTTAATTTTATTAAAGAATTAAATACACAGAATATAACAATGGTGACCACGAGATCGAAAGCTAAGTCTCAGGTAGTTGCGCATACGAACATCTCCAACGTCAGAGAGGTAAAAAGATGACACAGTTAAAATTTGAATTATTTAAGCGTCCACCAATCGCCAAATTTATGAAAGGGCATTGTATAGTACAAACCATGAATATTGATGCAAACATTTTTAATGAAGAAATCTTTCTAAAACGATTATTTTCAATGCTGAATATGGTGGCAAAAAATGCGAACATCACTAAATTACAAATGTCTTGAAATTGTAAAAGGATTGAGGTTCCTATAGCCCAATATATATTTATACAGCTGTAGGGGGCCAGCTTATTTGTAGGCGTTCAAAAGAACTGCCAAAAAGTTTGGTGAGACAAAGTAAATAAACAAGGCAGATGTTGCTGAATTACGTGTTCAATGCAAAGTCTGAATTTTATTTATTAAATGTACTAGCTTATATACATACTTCTTATGAGAATCTACTTAATAATCTAGAATTGAGTGAATTATAAATCACTCAATTATATTAAAATAAAATAAAGTTAAATATACATGTGTCATCAACATGCAAGCGGACAACCACAAAGTAAATTCTGCAATTGAATAGTTTACTTTGGTGTTTTATTTGGCACGCTTCAATATGTGTAACATGATCGTTTGCTACGCTACACAGTTGGAGTTGACATGTACCTCCTATGCATGTTGTATGACATGAATACACTACACCCTCACCCTTAAGAGAAAAATTAGGTGGGGAATTTTTCTTATTCTATCGCATTATAATAAAATTAAACATGATTATTTAACGAATATTTATATTTTATTGGTTTTAAATTATTGTTGTGTATTTCTTTTTCAATACCATTATAATTTATTACAGTATTTACATTATTTCTTCCTAAAATTGTATATGGACCTTTATATGGACTTTGGTTTTTCTTTCTATTTTCTACTTTAACTAACACTTGGTCTCTTATCTAAATTTAATTTATTTGTATATTTTAGACTCTTTTTTTTCTTTAGCTTGTATTAACATATTTTTAGCTTTATTTAGAGAGTATAGTAGTTTGCTTTTTAGTTCAATTACATAATCTTCATAATTGTAAAATTTTCTTTCATTATCTAAACTGTCAGTAGTATAGGATTGTATGTCCTGCAACCATTAAAATTCTCAAATTTCAGCTATTAAAATTTAAAATTTTAAAATTTTAATTGCTAATTGGGTGTTAATTGTTTTGTCGGCGATCTTTGATGTGTGTGTGTGTGTGATTTTCCCACGGTTTAATAGGGGGGTTCACTGCTTAGATGTTTTTTTTTTGTTTTTGTGTGGGCGTGAGAATTTCTGTCTGTCCGTAAGAATTTCCGTCTGTCCGTAAGAATTTCTTTCTGTCCGTGAGAATTTCGGGTTATGAGAATTGGTGTTCGTAGGAATTTAAGTTTTCCGTGGGTCGAAGGGGTGCAAGATGATTTTGTATGCCTGTCTGTCTGTGAGAATTTCTGTCTGTCTGTGAGAATTTCTGTCTGTCCGTAAGAATTTCTGTCTGTCTGTAAGAATTTCTGTCTGTCCGTGAGAATTTCTGGTTGTGAGAATTTGTGTCCGTAAGAATTTAAGTTTTCTGTGGGCTGAAGGGGTGTTGTAGTGTGCAAGATGATTTTGTATGTCTGTCCGTGTGTATTGATGTCTGTCCGTTGACTTTATGAGTAATTAAATTTGAAAATTTTAATTGTCGAAATTGTTTTAATTTTTTTGTCGGCGAGCTTTGATGTTTGTGTGTGTGTGATTTTCTCACGCTTTCACGAAATTAGTATTTATATTTAGAAATATATATTTATAAATAAATCGTTTCTCATGTCAACATATGTATGTGCAATTCTCGGATTGTTTTGTTGGAGGACAATTTCTATCTGAATCTGAATACCCCTAATTTTTGTGTGTTTTCTTTTCTTTATGGGTCAGTGAGATTTTTTATTTTTTATTTTAGCTGGTGTGTTTATTTAGGACCAACGTTTGCTGTGTACGTATTGATTGGTACTCAATGCTCATGAGCTTATTTTATGATCGACAATTTTTATGACATTTGTTTATTTTATTAAAGTCCAGCATATATTTCATCTGTGTTAAAGTCTAGTTTGTTTGTGCTCTTGTTTTGAGTGGCGGTTGGAATGTATGTATGTATGTCCGTCAGTCTGTGTGACGATTTGTTGACGACCGACTATTTTTTGGCATTTGTTTACTTTATTAAAGTTCAGCATATATTTCATCTGTGTTAAAGTCTAGTTTGTTTGTGCTGTTGTATTTAGCGGCGGTTGGGATGTATGTATGTCCGTCAGTCTGTGTGACGGTTTGTGTGTCATCATTAGTTTTTTAATTTTGCTGTAGATATTTGAAATAAAAAAACATTTGGTAAATTTTGTATATGCATTCATTTTTATTAAATAAATTTTAAAACTGATAAAAAAGTTTGAGAATTTATAATAAAACAAACATACATATATATATGTATAAAAATAATAAAAAAAAGCAAAACATTATTTTAAACAAGATTTTTCTTTTGTTAGTAAAAGAGCATTTCTTAATGCGCAAACACCAAATGTGTGATAATTACAATAGAAACACTCGGGATATTTAATTTCCATTTGCTTAAAGTTGATGCAGCCAAATTCCTCTATGTTAAAAACTCTTTTTCGGAGTATTTTTTCTAGCCATTGTCTCTTTTTTTCACCTTTAACATATATTTTAGAATAGCGTACATTAGCTTTTAAAAATGTGTAAACACTTTTAAATGAAACTGATCCATCGTCCCAGTATAGGTGATGATAGTTTTTTGTTAACCAATTTGCTTCTCTCTGCTTTTTTTCTGACAAACATTGGAAATCGTATGGAGGTTTTATGATGAAATTAATGTAATCATTATTGTTGAAAACAACTGCTGCTTCTTTTGGGATGAAATCATTCGAATTACTTTTGAAACCTTGCAAGTCTATGAAAACAATATTGTCATCCATATTATTAAATTTATAAGACTTTTCGAACTTGTCCTTTTATTGGAATATATTCAATTATGCGATCATGAATAAGAATACAGTAAGCTGATGTCTTTGATGGAATATTTGTTGCTGTTTCAAATTCAATTTTTATATCAATTGGTCCGCTGTTGAGTGATTCGTTTTGATGGGTTACATCTACTACAATAATCGGTGCATTATTTTTAAACTCTTGAGCAGTTAGAAGCGGTTGAGGTTCTCTCATGTAGTAGCTCTGTTGAAATCTTAGATACATATCGTAGAGAATTGCATAGCGCTCATTCTTAAATTTTATATTTAGATCATCATATGGGTATGATACTGAATTTAAATGTACTTTTAAATTACTGAGGTCACAATGAACAAATTTATTATCGCGTTGAAAAGCAACCAATACAAAACGAGGTCGTTCTCTATTTGCAGCCAGTTTAACGTTCCATATATGGCTAGTTCCTGTATTTAGTTGAGGATTAATATGACAATCACAACTACGAAATGCCATCGGTATAGAAGCACTACTATTAATAACTTTAATCATATTCAATTTGCTAAGATCAGATAATTGTACATGTGGAATTCTCCATGAGATGAGTGAAATTGTAAGTTGTGCTTTTTCAGAAGAAACACTAGAGTGTACTAGATCTTCATCGCTCTTATTACGTAAGAATATCAATTCATGTTTACTATTTAGGATAATTTTATTGTAGTCTTCAGCGTATCCTAAAAACATTTTTAATGGTACATAGAAATTGAAATATCCATTTACAAGTTTCACATCGTCAACTTTATTCCATCCAGCATTCTGCATCCCATTGCTTTCCGTCGGTGTTAAGGAAACTAAATTTTTGATAGTGCTTGTGGCTCCTAAATATCTTGTATGATCAATCTCAATACCGTTAAGTTCATAACGAATTTCATCAAAGAGATATGCGACAAAGTTGTTTTTTAATTTAAAATTTTCTGTAGATTTGGAGGTTTTCTCAACTACAACAGATCCTTCCACATATATATAACTTTCACTAGGTAAAACATACAAATCTTGATTTTGTATTGAAATGCGTATTTCATCATTATTGTTGTAAGATTGTAGGTATGGCACGTATGTATGATAGTCCTTTTTGATTATATTTTCATCAGATAATGGCTTATCCAATACATTTATTATTGAACTCATTTTGTCTTCAGTTTAAAATTAAGAGACTAGAAAATTTTTATTTGTTGTTGTCAACGTTTTTTGATGAACTGATCTTTTTAATTGTGGTTTAGGCTGTGATAATGGTTTAGGGTTGTATGTTGTTGCTGTTGTTATATTTTTCGATATACTTGAGTTGTATATGAACATTATTTAGTTGGTCTTAAATGAATTCTTATTGTTATTTCCTCTCCTCGAAAATTAATTAAATCGCCGTACTGATCAACTACTCGTTGCGTTAGTGAACCTACCTCTCTGGAGTTCACAGGTAAATAAATGAGGAATCTCAGCTATTTTATAGCCTGGAGGCACATTAATCGGAAACTCGTGTAGTGTATGCGATTTGGAATTGTTCATATATGTATTAACAGTGATACTACTTTCAATTCGTAATAGATTCACCTTGAAAATGTTAACTGGAAGATCTGAATAATGATCTTCGTTTGGAGTTAGGATTTTTTCGTTAAATCCTAAGAGTTTTCCAATTGTATTTTCCTTATTAAAATATATTGGATCCGTCAAGCTATTAACTTTAACCTGCATTGTGTTATTATTGGCTTCTATATAAATTTTATTTTCTCTACTATATCGTTTGTATTCTTCCTCTATATAATTAACTATGTCATTCAATTCATAAGATCCAATTGATATTTCAATCACATTTTCACCTATATGAAACAAATTGTTATAGACATCAACATTTGGAATGCTATTATACGAATGAAAATCAGTTAGAGCACATTCATATGTCTCATTTAACTCAATAGGAGGGAAGTAATTAGCAGATAACTCTGATGAGTTGGAGCTCAGAGTAAGTGTTATTGACATTATGCCTGCTTGATTGTAAATGAATAAAGTTTAACACACAATATGGTTTATAAAAAGCATTTTTATTTTAATTTAATCTTTTTTGTTTTGAATTTACATTATAATTTTTAATACTAAATGCAATAATTCTTAATACAATAATTCTAAATATTTTGTTTCAACTATAATATTTCATCTTTACTTATCCAAGAATTTTGTTCATTAGTAAATCCTAACCACTTAACATACGCTTTATCTCCTTTAGTTTTAATAATCTTTTCAACTAGATATGTATTTGGAAATCTAGTTTTTGAGAGTTCTTCATCGTAAAATCCACCTTGAATGAGATTACCACGATAATCCTCTAATATGTATGTTGCAGGATATGTATTTTGAATTGTTTTAATAGTGAAAATTTCTGTTGTCCAATTTGTAGTATAACCTTTTTCAAATGTATGTTTGTATTTGCTTATGCGCACATGATCTCCAACATTAAATTTCGAGATTTTATACATCTTCAAATGACTGTATGCTGTATTTAATAATTTTTTCTCATTTGTTGAGTTGACTTTAATTGGAGGCATTTTGATGAACTTTACTGTTGTATGCTTTTAATAGATCTTTGTAGATATCCAACCAGTTATACGAACCATTAAAACTAAATTCTTTCCACATCATCCCTTTTAATGTTCTATTAAATCGTTCTACTATTGATGCTTTCATTGTGCTATACGTTGAATAGTGATTAATGTTGTGCTTATCCATCAATTTCGCAAAGTTTTTATTAAAAAATTCTTTACCATCGTCTGTTTGTAGGTTTTTTGGTACTCGTCCCAATTGAAAAATATCTGCCATTGCTTGTGTTGTTTCAAGTGCAGTTTTTGTTTTCAGCGGTACTGCCCATGCATATTTTGAGAATGTATCAATGACAGTTAACAAAAATCTATAATTTTTATTGTCTATAGAGTAATTTCCCATTTCAACTAAATCAGCTTGCCAGAGATCATCTATTCCTTTCATCACAACTCTACGACGTGCAAAAGATTTTCGAGCTTGTTTATGGAGTTCGTTAACTAGATTTCTTTTTGAAAACATGTTTATAGTTTTAAGAATTGATTTGGATACGTTGTAATCTGCTTGATGAACTTTTACTTATTGATGCGAACATGTAATTTTCCCATCTATAAATCTTTTCATTTAACTTTTCTTTTGTAGACTCTCAACGAATCTTTGTAGATAACCATCTTCCAAAAATGTTTTGATTTTGGAAATGTTTTCCTCAATTTTCTTATTCTCTTCCAACTGTAATATTATTGCCTGTTGTAGAACTTCGATTTGAGTTCTTAGAGTATTATGTGTGTTGTTGTTATTTTCCTTAAAGTATTTTAATAGCTTGTATTCCATTTCTTCGATTTGAGTTTGCAGAAACAATTTATTGATAACATCGTTTTCCTCCACAGCCTTTGCAACATTTTTGATTCTTTTGTTTTGGACATCAATGTTGTTGTTCGTATCCATAAAGAACACCAACAATTTAGGAGCATTTTTCATTGAAATTATACCACTTGTATCGTTTAAATAATGTCCAAACTTATCAACAGACATACTTCATTCATCTAATTTATTCTATTATATTATCTTCGCGTAATTCTTCAATAATTGATACAATCTCGTTATTATGATTAGTATGACCTGCAGCTTGTGATGCTAGCAGTAGTCGAAGGCGATCTACCAACTCATTGGGATCGTCCCAGTATATATACAGTTGCAAACATGGAAATAGCAGTACCACTACATTTTCGATTATGTTTTAAGTTATGCATGATAACAAAGTTTAAGTTTTTATTTTTTATTCATATTATAAGAGATAATATATATTATAACAGAAAATAAAATATATGATAATTCAATTCCGGTTGGTAAAAACAAAACTTAACAGTAAAAAACGGTATTCATACTTAACATAAAAATAGCAGTGGCTACAGGTATTTCGAATTCTTTCCAAAATACACGGAAGAAAATAACTTTTTTAGTTTAGATTGAATATTAATTGCCTAGTACTTTGTCGTAAATCCCTTATTTGAACAACTTCTTAAAGCCGCTCGCTACTAGATGGTTTTAAGTAGTGTACAGCTTTTTTAATATCTCCCCAAAGATGCTCAATTGGGTTGAGGTCGGGGGACTGCGCTGGCCACTGCATAACATCAATGTTGTTGACACGAAACCAATCTTTAGCTTTTCTACTATTATGCTTTGGGTCGCTGTCCTGCTGGAAGACCCATTTCAGCGGCATTTCTTCACCAATGTATGGTAACATTACATTTAGCAGAATTTCAACATAAGCGTGTTAATCCATAATGCCAGTAATTTTATGTATGGGGCCCACACCATAATACGAAAAACAACCCCATTTCATAATTTTTGATCCACCGTGCTTAACAGTTTTCACCGTATACTGTGGTTGACATGCTGAAGATGGTGGACGGCGAACATATTGCCTGCACCCATAATTTCCATAAAGAACAATTTTGGACTCGTCAGTCCACAAAATATTTCGCCACTTGCTCGCAGGCCAATCGACGGGATTTCTGGCGAATTCCAAACGGATATCTCTAAGTGGTTTTTTAAGCAGTGGCTTTTTTCTAGGACTTCTCGCAAACAAATTTGCATCTAGAAGTCGTCTTCTGACCGTCATATCGCTAACTTCTAAATTTAGTTCGCTTTTTATTTGCCTGGCTGCTTTAAAGGGATTACATTTGGCAGCCCTTACGATATTTCGATCGTCCTGGGGTGAAGTTTTTCTTTTACCGCCTCTACTTTCTGCTTTATATTTTATTGCGTTTGAAATCATTTTTGCAGAGCATGATAGAACCCTTTGAATATCTAAGTAAGATTTTCCTTCTTTCCTCAGTTGTAAAATTAATTTTCGTTGCTCAATAGTGCAATGTTTAGCGCGACCCACTCAAGCCAAAAAATATCGGGAAAAAGTGTATTTAACATTAAATGTACTGTAAACTAATATTATTTAACTTACTTTCACTTTATTCTCCACAAATATATATTTTTTATATAAAAATTAAAAGAAAGATGACTCGGTCGTTTAGCACTGCTATTTCAATGTTACCAAAAAATACGATTTACAGATATAATTTACCATTATTTTCGGACTTACAAAACTTATACCAAAAATAATTTAATGAAAACAATAAACAGACTTGCCGTACACCGTTTAAAAAAATATACTAGTGGTACTGCTATTTTCATGTTTGCAACTGTAGTTTGGCTTATGGAGGTTAAGCTGCATCAATCCATCACCTAAATAACCAGCTTTAGGTTTAGCTCCCGTTGATTGAGATAAATTATTTCCATTTTTCTCTGTAAACAATTTCTTAATAATATTTTTATATTTATATGCTTTCGTTCCCTTTATTTGACCATCAGGCTTATAGTCTCTTCTATACGCATTGGTACTAATTAAAATTTTTTTATAGATTTCGAGTTCAAATTTATCGTAGTTTTTTGGTATTTTTTGAAACAACAAAGACAATAGACCAGGTGTTAGAGCCCATATTTGACCCCCAACATGTATTTTGTCTTCATTTAGTTTGAGACTACTATTACCGAATTTCCATTCATTATTGAAATCTTTATGTGGACCATAGTTAGTATCTAATTCATTTCTTCCTTCCAAGACTGATAAGTCAGTATAACTCTCTTCAAAATTTGAATTTTGGGAGTAAAAATTGTCATCATCATCATTATCACCATTAGGATCATTAAGTGAGTTGCTGGTGTCAAATGTTGTATCTTCTACAAGTTTCTTTGGTGTGCTTGTCTCCATCTTAATTGATGGTTTCTTAAGATGAGAACTGTTATTATGTTCAATTTCATCTCATTCTTTTCTTTTTTGATAATTCTATTGGTATTCTTAGTCTTATATATAAATTCTTTTAAAGGGTCTGTTATAGGTTTAAATGTATCTCTTAGTTGTTCATGTGTGTCTATTTCACCGGTTTTTATACTACGAAGCTTTTTCTTCAAGCCATTTCTAGTCGCCACCATCTCTTTTAAAATTTTTTATTCCATTTTTCAGCTATAAGATTAGATCAGATTATTATGTACCAGATCAGCTTACCAGCTATCAGATCAGGTTATCAGATCAGCTTATCAGGTATCAGATTATGATATCAGATCTGATTATTAGGTTCAGATCGGTTTATCAGTTCAGATTTAGTATGTTAAATATTTAAAGATATATGTAGATGTAATATGTTTAAAGTCAGATTATATACTAAAGTTTTTTCTTTTATGTAGACTAATTTATATCGTTATGAAATAGTCGAATAATTTTCTATAGCGACCATTGTTTAATTCATTATCTTTGCTTATCATCAAAAATCCATATTTTTCTTTCCAACATTCTCTACAAATTTGCTGAAACTTTTCAAAATTCATGTCGCTGGCAACATGATCCCTATAAACGTGCTTCATATTCGTCTCATCTTGTTTAAACATTATAATTACATTTGCATTGTCTCTTATTAAATGCTTGGGAATTCTGGTATAAGTTTGACACAAGTAGAATAAATCAACATCTCTGTGTCGTCCCATACAAAAATAAGCCCGTATATTATTTTGCTTCTCACATGCAACATCGTCAAATATCATAATTGAATTAGTTTTAGCTTCCTTAGGGGGAATAACCGCTTCATTATCAGAAAATGTATGATAACCCATTCCTTTAATTGGCGAAATTAATCTCTTCAAATACTCATATTTCGGTTGATATAGGGATTTTGAGTATAAATAGATGTTTTCAAACTTGAGTCCATTAGGACTCTCTAGCAAGCTAATCATAACATTAGTCTTTCCACAATTCGATGGTCCAACTATTAGAGCACGAATAGAGTTTGGTAAGAGGGAACTATGTTTTATTTTTGATCTGATGTTCGAAGAATCATCAGTATTACGAATCAAAATATTTTTGTGTTGTTTTACTAACTGCATTTTTATAACTAAATGCAATACATCGTTGTTACCTTTTATTATAGAAAATAAATTAAAAATAAGATGGTTGTACATTATAACAAGCCCTTTAGTCATAAAAAAACCTTCTTTGGAGCAGGTTTATTGAATAGCTTAATAAACTCTCTACCTGTTGAACTTCATCTTCCTGGATATCAGTACTGTGGACCTGGAACACAACTACAAAAACGTTTAGATCGAGGTGATCAAGGAATTAATTTATTGGACTCTGCATGCAAAAGTCACGACATAGCTTATTCGAAAAATAAGGATTTAAATATTAGACATCAAGGTGTGGTTCACATTCAACATCGGCCCTTACAATTTAACCATCCTTTATATATATATATATATATATATATATATATGTACATATATTCTTATTGCTATTTTAATTCTTGTTACATTCATTTTTGTTAGAAATCTTGTGAAAAGGATTGGAAGTTTCTCATTCTCTATATTACTTTTATTGCAAGTTTTTTATGTGAGCCTTGTGAATCCTCTTACCACTGGCCGTGAGTATTGTTACCTTGTTATCCTTTTGCACTACTTCTTTCCTATAAATCGGTTTACTCTTAGCTTTAACATTTTTTATTCTAACAAAAACAGTATCTCCCCTTTTGTATTTCTTTGGGGACGTGCGCTTTCTATTCATTCTCTTATTTCTTTCTCTAGCATTTCTTCGGATAATATACCTGAGGTCCCTGTTGACCTTAGAGCGAGCCTCGAGCAATTTTTTTATGTCGGCTGCCTTTGTCCTGTTAAAGAATACGTCACTGGGTCTTTTACCCGTAGTGGAGTGAAAAGTATTATTATATTTGTCCACGGCAACATACATTAATTCTTGTACGCTGAGCTCTTCGTTCTCAGCTCTAAGACACCTATATATTTCAATAAGAGTCGAGTGAACTCGCTCTACTTGTCCATTAACCTCTTTTCGCTGTGGAGGCGTTAAATAAATTTTTATCCCCAATCTTACGATAAAATCTCTAACCAAGGGACTGAGGAAACTGCTCTCGTTGTCGGTTACCAATATTTTCGGTGCGGTGAAATAATGTAAAACTTTCACTAATTTTTCCCTAATGTTCAGGACCGACCTATCACTTATATAGAAAAGTTTGGTAAATTTAGAGAATTTATCAAGGACAGACAGAAACTTTTGGTTTTGTATTTCGACTATGTCCATGTGTAATATTTCACACGGCATAGTTGGGATAGCAGTGTCTTGTAGCAACGGTTTTGTCGGATTCCTGTCATACTTGTTTTTATTGCATATTTCGCATCGCTCGACAAACTTTCTGATGAGATCATACATTCGTGGGAAATAAAATTCATCTAGAATTTGTTTCCTATTTTCCCTTGCATTCCTGTGTGCCCTGTGGTGTTCCTTTTGAATTATTTCAAATTGCCGATTTTCAGTTCCCACATCTGCAACTTCCTTCTGAGTAATTCTAATCTTATATTTTGAGAAGTGTTGCAGATAGAGGTCTTGTAAGGTTGCCAAGTAAATTTCGGGCAATTTTATACCATTTATTACGTTGGGATTCAGTGTCTTTTTCAGTATATCCGACAGGTTTTCGCTGTTCCATTCTGGTGAGGATGCATAATGACGCAAAAAGTGTTTGTGTGGAGTTTCAGTTGCCTGCAGCTCAGGGCCAACTCTTATAATAATCTGATTCCTGAAAACATTAATAGGTACCTCCACATGAGGTACTAAGTCCGAGGAGTCCTGAAGTGCGCTGTGTGCAGTTGAACCTGTTGACTCGATGTCATCCTCCCTAGCTTCGGAAGCAGTCATTGTTACTTGTGACTCATCGCTTATTTCTGACGCGGTGATTGTTGCTTGTGAATCTGCTTCACTGGCTGTTTCTGTGCTACAGTCGCTCATGTGGTTAACGCTAGTCTGTAATCGAGAGAGTGCATCTGCGACAAAATTGGATCTACCTGGCCTGTAGATCAATTCGTGATTATACTCCTCTATACGAGCCTTCCATCGTTTCAGCTTAGCATTGAAATTCCTGTTACCAAGCGCGTAGGTAAGAGGCTGATGGTCAGTGTATATTTTAATCTTTTTGGCTCCGTAGAGATAATTTCTCAGATTGTCCAACGCCCACACGATAGCCAGCATTTCCTTCTCATTAGTTGCATATCCCTCCTCAGTTTTGTTTAAGGAACGGGAGATGTAGGCGATTGGTTTGTCCTTACCAATATCCCCTTGTGAAAGGACCGCACCAATGGCGTAGTTTGAAGCGTCCGTTGTGAGATTAAAGGGGTTATCGAAGTCAAGAAAAGCAAGAATTTCCGCCGTAGTTAAAAGGCTCTTTAATTTTTTAAAAGCTGAAAGCGCATTGTCTTGTAAGTTTATTTTAATATTCCTCGACTGATTTGCTTTTACGTCTGAGTTTTCTCCTCTTGTCAGATTCGTTAGTGGCTTCGCTACTTTTGCGTAGTCTCTTATAAATCGCCTGTAGTATGATGTCATACCTAAGAAACTCTTCAGCTCCTTGAGGTTACTAGGGGGAAGCAGGTTTTCGATTGCGCTAACTTTTTTTGGGTCTGGTTTAATACCCTCTGCGCCTACTACGTAGCCCAAGAATTCCACTTCTGTTTGCATAAAGTGCGTTTTCTCGATATTGATCTTCAGGTTTGCGGCTTCTAGCTTCTCGAAAATGATGTCCACATTGGCCAGAAGTTCTTTCTCACTCGATCCGAACACGATTATGTCGTCAATGTATACATAGCAGATTTTTCCGATATAATCTCTTAGGACATCATCAATCATTCGCTGCAAAATAGCTGGTGCGTTTCTTAATCCGAAGGGTAATCAAAGAAACTCGAATTTCCCATTCATGGTTGAGAAGGCGGTCTTTTGAATGTCTGAGGCCTTCATAGGAATTTGGTGGAAGCCTGATGTCAGATCAATTGTAGTGAAGTAATTGGCTCTCCCCAAGTTGGCCAAAGTTGCATTTATATCTGGGATAGGATAAGTGTCAGGAATTGTGACGGCATTCAGTCGCTTGTAGTCAACCACCAGTCTGTATTGCTTCTCGCCGTTTGGTTTTGGCTTCTTAGAAACAATCCAGATGGGCGAATTGTAAGGGCTTTTTGAGGGACGTATTATCCCTTCAGATAATAATTCTCCAATTTGCCTATCCACCTCTTCTCTCATGGCGGCTGGGTAAGGATAGCTTTTCGCATATATAGGCTCTGACGTTGTTGTGCGTATTTCCGCATGAACATTTGTTGAAATCGCTTGACTGCCGTCTAGCGGTCCAAATAGTGGTTTATATCTTTTAATAATTTCATTAATTTTATTTGCGGTTTCTACTGAAATGGATTCGTCTAAAACATAATTCAAGGTGTTCGACATCTTATTCCTGAGGGGAATTTTTATAATGTCCCTAATTACCAATTCGTTCTTTTTCCTGTCGACCACTGCACCAAGTTCCTTAAGAGTGTCGTCGCCTATAATACCATCAAAGGTATTAAGACCCGGCAACAAATAAAAGGTGACTAAATCAAATATGCCATGCTTTGCAAAGAATTTCCCTACCACTTTCCTACTCACTTCAATTTTTCCCCCCGCGGTTCTAACGATTATTGGTTTTAGCAGAGGTATACTTCCGGCAGTTAATTTTGTGCTGCAAAAATTTCTATTCGAGCCGGTATCAATTAGAAATTCCAGCGTGGTGTCGTTGTTTACAGCGTATTCTATGTAAGGTAGGCTGGATGGCCTTCCCCCATAAAATTCTGTTCCGTAGCTACGGAATCGAAGTCACCGACTGTCACTTCCTCTTGGGGATTGAGTTCTTTGCACTCAACTTCAGTGTCCAGATGGAAAACCCGTGGATGTTTGTCTCTTCTAAACATCTCGCTTGCCCTTCTTTTTTCTACATGGTTTGGGTGATTCATGTAGTTTATCTTTCTCGTTTGTATTGAATGATCCGTTTCCATCGGCTCTGGTTTGATTTGTTGAAACTTTGGGTACAATGGTGGTTTATTATTAAAATTGGGTTGTTCATGGTAATAATTATTGTGCCTAAATTTATTTAAGTAATTGAAATTAGTTCTTGGAGGTCTCGGTGGCCCTCTAGCATGCACTACGACAGGTGGAGCATTCGCACGTGCTGGTGTCTTGGAGTGTAGTATGTTGTTTCTCATTGTGAGATTCTGGAGTTCTAAGCAAGCCGAGTATGCCTCCGGCAGAGTTCTTGGTCGTTGTATACTGACCATTTTTGACAGATCTGGGTTAAGCCCCCGAATGAAAATATCTAATGCTCTATTCCTGTGCGCAGTTACTAATGCATCGACCGTTTCCTCACTATACGCTTCTGTTTTCAATTTATTCACTATGAGCGATAGTTGGTGGTTTACTGTAGCATAAAATTCGTCTACCTTTGAAGATCCTTGCGAGAGTTGATTGAGCTGGTGCTCAAGCGTTTGGACGTCTCGCTTGTCGGCATAGTGGAGCGACAGTACCTTCTTGACTTCCTTCCAGTCATTGTCAAAAATATTGTATGAGACTAAGGCTGCGTCGGCATCGCCGATTATTTTCTGTCGTATGCTTTGAATAATGGATCGATATATGGGTTTGTGTTTCACTATTTCAAAATCTTTCAGAATCATTTCTACTGCGTGGACCCAGGACACATAATTCAACGGGTTTCCGTCGAATGCCCTGAGTTCCTTAACGCTATCAGGAAGCCTACTTATTGAATTTAATTCTTCCTCATTTCTGGGACCCTGTAAGACCGCGATTTCGTCCCTATGGACAATTGTTTCGTTCGCACTAAGTTGCTCTAAACAGGTCAACCTTCTTTTTATTTCGGTCATGTCACTATTCCTTTCTATACTATTAATTCTAGTTTCTATAACCTTCATCTCCTTTATTAGGCGGTTAACCGTACCCGTTAAGGTAGTAAGAGTTTCCCGTACTTCTTCCATTATTGCGACTAGTAAGAGGATACCAAGACTCACCTGAGAATTACAGCAGCTTGTCGACTTTAACAACACAGCACTTCACTTCCTTACACTTTTAGATTTTAATATTTATGTATTTGGATTTAAATATATATTTTTCCTTTTTAATTTTTTTGTAAAATGACTTATTTTCTTCTAATTTTTTTGCCAGTGGCTTTTTTTATCTTCTTTTTTCTTTTTGGACTGCTTTTGCAGTATGCTTTATATATATATTTATCCTTTGTATTTTATTTCAAATAATTCTTAATTTTCTTCCGTACAATTCTTTGATATGGTACTTGTAATTTTCTTTATCTTTATGCTTTACACCTTTTTATTTTTGTGTAATCTTCTGATATTGCAATTTTATTACTGCTTTTGCAGTATAATTATCTTTTGTATTTTACTTCAAATAAAAAAATTTTCATACAATTTTTGATATGGTATTCGTAATTTTCTTTTTTTATAGGTTTTACACTTCATTTCTATTTTTTCGTAATATTTTTTTATTTTCTTATTATTAATGTAGGTTTTTGAGCCTTGGTTTCGCGACGCGAGACACTGGAAAATCCTTTTTTGGTGTTATGTATCGTCACGGAGGGGTCCGTATTATTCCTTTTTGGAAATCCACTTTTACACTCGCGGATACCTACTGCGGTACGAAAACTCTCACTTTAGCTCCGGTAACCTTCTGTAATATTGTTGTGAGTGTTGATTACCAGGAATATCGGGTTGGCGAAGGACGATATATTTTATTTGATTATTTGGTTTGTATATTTTATTCGTCCTGGAGGGTCCCTTGGGATTCGCAGAACGTTTTATGTTACTAGGTTATAAGGACACCGTAAGTTTTTTTTACGGGTCCCTGCTCGGGCGCCAGTTAAGGATTCTTCAGTGCCTTATACTAAAAAAATTATATTAAGGCGCTCCAACTGCGCCTGTTTATATGAATAAAACACTTGTATTAATTAACACCTTTACTTTATTAAAACCTTTATTTTTATTTAATTCAAATCAACTTGTTTAATTTTAATTCAACGCGCAACCAAGACTGCCTGTTCAACTTGTAATTTCCATTTTCGTCACCTTACACAATAATTAGGCCGCAGCAACACGCGAGTTAAGGTTTTCACACCTTTCTTGAGTAAAAAAGAAAAATATCTCTTTTTTTTTTGAACGACAAACGTTCGTCTTTATTCGGTATATTTTTCTTAAAAACTAAAAAAACAAAAATGTTTCTTAAAGACTATTTATACTACTTGTTTATTTATGTATTAGTAACCCTTCGGTTAGTAATGATTCTTTGTTACAAAAATGTGTTTTTTTCATAATTAGTTATTTTTCTTAAAGTAGATATTGTTATCAGTTAGCACATGTGTTTGGGTATTATTATTCCTAATTGCTTACTTACTGTTTACAAAGCATATGGTTTTGTACATCATGGGTTTTTCCATCAATTATATTATCATTATGATTCAATGCTGGACTTTGTACGTCTGTCTATGTCTTGTAATTACGTTTGTAAATATAATATAATTTTGTTGTTGTATATTAGATACGACATCTTAACTCTCCTCCTTCTTAAACAAGAGCGTCTCGCTCTTTCCTAGCTTTTTCTAAAACTGATTTATAATAGACGTTGTAAGCTTCTGTTTGTTTGGTTTGTCTATAAGCAATAATGTATTTAAATGTTTTCAGTCCTAATATAATTATACCTATTGTGGTTGCTATTATAAGCAAAGAGTAAGAAACTGTTCTGAAGGGGTGTTCTTCATATGGTATAAGAAATCTCTGTAATGAGTCTATGTTAGTGAATGCATTTTCCTTGTCTGATTGTATTATTTTCTCTATTTCAAAATTTTCGTTGTTTTTGGTATGTATAGCCTCAATTAATATATCATGAAGATTTCTATATGTTGTTCCATCAATGTTAACTAGGTCTGTGAAAGAAACTAGAAATGTACCTGTCATTGATTTATTTTCAACCGTATGATTTCCATCAATTAATATGTGTCCTTCATCTATTTCTAACAAGTTTTCATTATATTCCTGAATTACTGAACATTTGGTGCTCCTATTCTCAAGTAGTGGTATTGTACAATTGTTTTGAGTTTTGTTGATCTGACATATATTTTTTCCTAAATAATTTTTGCAATATTTTGTTCTGACGTAGTTAATGCCGCACTGTGCTATACTTTTATCTGTGATCACCTTCCCGTGTTTAAAGCTGAGTGGCGTTATCTTAAAAAATTTGAAATGCTTTGTTACAATTGGTTATTTATAAATGGCAATAATTAACTCATTAGATCTTGCTATGTGAATTGTAGAATACTCTAGTACATTTATTATTGGTATTGATGCCCGTCCTTTATTTATAATTTCCTTGACATCGTTCAAGTCGATTGCTTCTGAAAGATACTGATTATTTTTTGCGGCGTTTATAGTTCTTACCAAGAGTAGTAATTGATCATGAATTTGTTGTATAATAAGATGGTTCTCAACTTTCCTTGCACCAAGTGATTCAATAAGTTTTTCGAAGCGTGAGTTCATTTGGTGTTGTATTTCATTGTTGTTAATAAGTTGATTTATTTTCTCTTCAATTGCAATTAAGTCATAATGGTCTGGGACACCTGTGATGAACTTGAGTGCTGATCCCAAAAAGTTTATTGAGCGCTTGAATATTCTGTAGAACGTCGCTTTTTCTTGTTTTTCAATTTCTTTAAACTCTTCAGTTATTCCATGTTCATTCAACTGGTCTGCTAATGTTTCAATCTTCCTCAACCAGATTAGTTCTTCCGTTGTAAATGTATCTTGTTTTTTAAAAATTGATTCGTATGGGGTAAGTATTTTTGTGAGATTCGTAATATGGAATAAAAATGTTGTTTCTTCGAATAGATATACGTCGTCAGTTTGTGTCAGAACTAACTTCTGATCCTTCACATCTCTTACTTGCACTTTTGATATTGCTTCTTGGACGGCGAATATTACCACCACGAGTAACGTCTGGTAATTCATTTTCTTTTTTAATCGTATAATTCTTAATGTTGTTCTTGTGTACAATAACTCCCCTCTTTGTTAGGACCGTGTCCACGCGATCTTCTTCAACAATATGTTTTTTATACTTAGTGTCACCTTTCTTTCTTAAGTTCTTAATACTTACGATTATCATGTTCTCTCTCTATTTGGCCGTTTGCTGATGATCTATATATGGGTGTGTTTATCTTTTCAATGTTGTGTTTCGCACACATTGTCTTTACTGCTGGTGTGTTCAAACATGGCTCATTGTCCGTCATGAGTCGTGTACAGCTTGGATAATTGTTTACTATTATTTCCTCTATCTTTTCATCCATACGAGTCTTATCGGAGACTTGTCTTACTACGACATATTTAGAAAATTTATCTATAGCACAAATATATGTTTTATTTTCATTATAGTATATATCCATGTGTATGAGTTGGTTAGGTTCCGTCGGTATTGTGGCATCTCTCAAAGGTTCTTTTGTTGGACGTCTCTCATATTTACCGAACAAACATGGTGAACATTTCTTGTTAAATGCTTTGCAATGCCTTGCCATATCAGGCCAGTAACAAGTTTCCAAAATTTCCTTGATGTTATTTTTATAACCTCTGTGTGCGCGGTTGTGAGTGAATTCGACGATATTATTTTGCTGTTGTTTATCAATTATGTCTTTTAATTTAACCGGTGTGTAAACAAATTGTATATTTATGAAACTATTTTTTAGTATGGGGCCGACTAAATATAAAGTTTCGGCTGTTGTATGTATGGCTGTAGCTCGATTGGCTACGATTATCTTTTTTAATTGTTTAATTAATTCCTGTTCATTGGTGTAATTTACTGTGTGTCTGACTCTTTTTGGGAAGACTGTACGAGTTCTAACTTCTTAATATGTTTATTTGGTACTAATTCAATTTGTACACCGTATGCGTTAAATGGAGTATTAACGGTTTTGATAATATTCTCTGCTGATGATTCTGCTGAATGTATTGTATCTTCTGACGTAGTGCTTAGTACATTAATAACCTGTCTTGACAATGCATCAGCTACAACATTTTCTTTACCTGGTTTATATTGAAGTTTAGCACCATACTCTTCTATTATGTTTTTCCACCGTTTTAGCTTTGTGTTCGGATTTCTGTCCGAAACGGAAAATGTTAGTGACTGATGATCAGTATATATTGTTAAGTCTGGACTTCCGTAAACGTAGTTTCTGAATTTTTGTAATTCCCAAATTATGGCTAATAATTCCTTTTCGTTAGTACTGTAAGTTTCCTCAGTACTTGTCAAGGTTCTGCTGATAAAAGCAATTGGTTTACCTAGTTGCGTTAATATTGCACCTAAAGCTACGTTTGATGCATCTGTAGTGAGTTCAAATGGTTTATCAACTCTGGGTTGTTGAAGTTCCACTTGTTCCTTCAAACAATTTTTTAGTTTATTGAACGCATCTATGGCCGGTTGGTCTAATTTTATTATAGTATTTTTGCTTTGATTTTTTGTAACATTACCATTTTCTCCTCTTAAATGAACAGTAAGTGGCTTAGCTATTGTTGCATAGTTCTTTACAAACTTACGGTAGTAACCTGTCATTCCTAGAAAACCTCTAAGTTCCTTTAAGTTTTGTGGAATGGGCAGCTTATCTATTGCTTCGATTTTTTCCGGATTTGTTGAGATTTTTCCATGCTTAATTACATGTCCTAAGTATTCTACTTCTGTTTGAAAAAACTTACTTTTCTTCCTGGATATTCTTAAGGTTGCTTTATTTAGGGCTTCGAAGATAATTTCAATATGTTTCATATGCTCATCAGCCGATGATGAATATATTAAAACGTCATCAATATAGACATAGGCAAATTTTCCAATGTAATCGCGAAGGATTTCATCTACGCATCTTTGAAAAATGGCAGGAGCATTTTTTAAACCGAAAGGCGTTCTTTTGTATTCATAATGTCCACCTAGTACAGATAAAGCTGTCTTTTCCTGATCAGAGTCTTTAATTTTTATTTGATGGAATCCTGATTCCAAATCAAGTGCCGTAAATAGCGAAGCCTGTCCTAAATTTTGCAGTACTGTAGTAATATCTGGTATAGGATATCTGTCTGCAATTGTGTTTTTATTTAGCTTTTGAAAGTCTACGACCATTCTACGCTTGGGTTGACCAGATTCGTCTAAACCTTTTTTTGGGACTGTCCAAATCGGTGAGTTAAAAGGGCTATTACTTTTTGAAATGATACCCTCATCAAGTAATCTTTTAACTTCCTTATTGACAAATTCATTGTCAGCTATTGGGTATGGGTACTGTTTTGTATAAATGGGATCTTCTGTCACAGTTCTAATTGTCACCTCTAGCAGATTTGTAAAAGGTAATGGCCCAATGCCATTGTTTTCTTCCATTAACTCATCTATTCTTCTTCTATAATTTTCATATTTTTCATTAACTAAATAATTAAGTTTAACTGTTTCTTCTGCCCCTAATTTAAATATCATTTTATCTAAATCTATTTTTCCTTTTAATGTCCTTAATCCTTTGTAACCCAATAATATATCAAAATCTTTTAATTCATTTGTTTCATAAAAATCTAATACTTTGTTAAATATTTTAGCAGCTTGTTTCTTTTTCAAAATGGATGTACCGTGAATTGAATAAACCTTAAGATTTTCTTTTAAATTTTCTGATTCGCTTAACTTAATATTCGAATTTACATAATTATGGGTTGCGCCTGTGTCAACTAGTACAAGATAGTCTCTGCTACCGTCTGACAAGGTGAGACAAGGCAACCCGTATCTTAGTTTAAATGCTTAAAAGGATTTTTTTCCTTATTACTTACAATATTTGATGAGTTTCCGATTTCTACATACATGTCATCTTTGTCATCTTCCATGCATAGGTTGTTCATTCTTATAGTTTTTTGTTGCTGATAGCTGCCACTGGGTTCTCGTCGCCTTTTAGCTATATTGGAGTTGTAATTACCTTGTTGGTTGAAGCTCGATTGCTGTTGGTTATATCCTTGTTGTTGTGTTGATCTGTTGTTGATCCAAGGTTTTGATACAAACTGTCGAGTGTTTCCTGATGATATATCCATTGGTTCTGGACGAGTATAATTCTGTTGATGATGGTGTTCATGTTGTTTGAATATTGTTATATTCTGACGCCTTTGAAATTCTTGTCTAGGTTGATGCTTTGGACGAGAATATCCTTCCTGCCTAGGTTCTTCATAACTTAGATTTAGTCGCCTGTGTTCGTTATCATGCTCAATTGTCCTTGCGATTGCATATGCATGTTCTAAATCTTTAATTTGATTACCATATAGAGTGGATCTTATATAAGAGTTTTTTATTCTATCCTTAAATACTCCAACTGCTTCCTGAACAGCTTCGTTCATCATTATTTCAACTGTAGTGTCTGGGTAACCAGACATTGACAACTTTGATGTTATTAATGTTAATGATTTGTTTATATCATCATGATATTGCGAAAGGGTTTTTTCCCCTTGTGTTATTCTTCTTAGTTCATCTTGTAAAACATAGAGTGGTCGTTGGTCTGCATACGTATAATCCAGACGATTTTTTATGGCCTCCCAGTTAAATATAGTATTGTGGTTAATTAAGACGTCTGAGGCTGGACCTCTAATTTTTGTCTTTACAATAGATAGTGCCTCACAATATCTGTTTGATGCCTCGTGCTGCTTAATACTATCCATCAGTCTACACACATCTCCCCTCCATGATCTGTATTCAAACTGGTTACCCTTGAATTCAGGCAATGCTTTGAATATATCCAAGTTTATTTCACCCGGTGAGTTGTACGTCATACCGAAGGGATGCAGAGGTTGTATTGCGACTGGAGCCGGAGGATTTGTTGGCAGTTGACTCACTTTATTTTCGAGTTGCTGATTCTTTGAGACCAAGTTTTCTATGGTCAATTGCATTAGTGCAATTTGTTGTGTT
Organism: Gymnocheta viridis; assembly: GCA_956483585.1. Classification (NCBI taxonomy): domain Eukaryota; kingdom Metazoa; phylum Arthropoda; class Insecta; order Diptera; family Tachinidae; genus Gymnocheta; species Gymnocheta viridis. Next base: position 59,958,518 of record OY101440.1, on the reverse strand, counting down.
AGTGCTTCCATACTGTTTAGTTGATTAGTCGTTGGTTCCTTTTCCAATCTTATTCTGTTGTTATCGAAGTTAGCTTGCCTTTTCTTCGACATAAGTATTTTAGTCTTCTCTATTTTTTCTAGAGCACGAATTTACTTTATCGTGGTCAGAGTTCACAAGTTAGACCTTCCTTTGCCTAAGTTGTGCTTCACTAGAGTCTTTGGGTTACTTTCCAAGAGTCAGTGTTTGTTATTTTGTGGTCCTTATTAGGGATAGCTTTCCCAGATTTGCTCTTCGGAGAATAACAATATGTTAGTCATCCTGGCAGTATCGCCAGTTAAGGTTTTCACACCTTTCTTGAGTAAAAAAGAAAAATATCTCTTTTTTTTTTGAACGACAAACGTTCGTCTTTATTCGGTATATTTCTCTTAAAAACTAAAAAAACAAAAATGTTTCTTAAAGACTATTTATACTACTTGTTTATTTATGTATTAGTAACCCTTCGGTTAGTAATGATTCTTTGTTACAAAAATGTGTTTTTTTTCATAATTATGTATTTTTCTTAAAGTAGATATTGTTATCAGTTAGCACATGTGTTTGGGTAATTATTATTCCTAATTGCTTACTTACTGTTTACAAAGCATATGGTTTTGTACATCATGGGTTTTTCCATCAATTATATTATCATTTTGATTCAATGCTGGACTTTGTACGTCTGTCTATGTCTTGTAATTACGTTTGTAAATATAATATAATTTTGTTGTTGTATATAAGATACGACATCTTAACTCGCGCGAATATGAGACGCTGATTTAGCAATATTATTTTCTCATGAAATAAATGCAAGCAGGCAATTATACTGGATACGCGTGCAATGGCTAGTGAACTTTGTAGACGTTGAGTCAGCTATATTAATTATGTTGGCAGTATTAGCGCTGTTGATAACTTTATTATTATTATTATTATTATCATTATTATTATTATTATTATTATTATTATTATTATTATTATTATTATTATTATTATTATTATTATTATTATTATTATTATTATTATTACTATTATTATTATTATTATTATTATTATTATCATTATTATTATTATTATTATTATTATTATTATTATTATTATTATTATTATTATTATTATTATTATTATTATTATTATTATTATTATTATTATTATTATTATTATTATTATTATTATTATTATTATTATTATTATTATTATTATTATTATTATTATTATTATTATTATTATTATTATTATTATTATTATTATTATTATTATTATTATTATTATTATTATTATTATTATTATTATTATTATTATTATTATTATTATTATTATTATTATTATTATTATTATTATTATTATTATTATTATTATTATTATTATTATTATTATTATTATTATTATTATTATTATTATTATTATTATTATTATTATTATTATTATTATTATTATTATTATTATTATTATTATTATTATTATTATTATTATTATTATTATTATTATTATTATTATTATTATTATTATTATTATTATTATTATTATTATTATTATTATTATTATTATTATTATTATTATTATTATTATTATTATTATTATTATTATTATTATTATTATTATTATTATTATTATTATAGAATTATACATTCTCAGCTTGAGCTGGAATTCACGTACCGGGTCATAGACCAAAGGTTACGGTCTGTGGGGATATAATCCAAGTTTTATATCCGTTATTCTATTGTTTCCCTCATTATAGTTGTTGCGTTAATAAGAATTGCCTTTTGCATTTCCGTGAGTATCTTTAAATCCAGGTTTAACCTGTTTATTGCGCTGGTAGTTTCCTCAGGAATCGTTCCTATTGAGCTAATGGTATGTACTTATTTTTTTTTTGGCTATAGTTTCCTGTATGTTATTATCGTATGGTATTGCAAAATCTATTATCTGGGCTATTTTGTTTTGTTTGTCTATGATTATCATGTCTGGTCTATTGGCTATAGTCGTTTCGGTGGGATTATTGACTAGAATTGATCTATCCCAATAAATGATGTAGTGGCTATTTTCTATAATTGGTTTGGGGTTGTATTTATAGTAGTATGTTGTTATTTCGTTGATCTGTAGTTGTTTTATTACGTTCATATGTATTATTTTCCCAACATTGTCGTGTCTTTGCTTATAGTGGCTTTGGAGTAATGTTGGGCGGCTGTTGAGCAGGTGTGGGATGGTTTCCGGGCTGTTACCACACCTACGGCAACTGTCGTTTGCTATCGTTCGGTCGTGGATTATATATTTTCTATAATTTCTTGTGGGTATTACTCCGTCCTGGATAGCTGTTATAAAGCCTTCTGTTTCAGCAAATATGTTGCTGTACATGAGCCAGTTGTTGGTTTTTATCTTATCTACATATGGTTTAGTAATCATGTTTGGGTACTTTCCGTGTAGTGGTTTTGACTTCCAGTCCTGTATAAGGGTTTCTATTGTGGTTGGTTGGTTGTTAGTACTATTTTTTAGGTTGAGCGGCGTAAGATTATCATCCGAATTTATTATATCTCTATATAGCTGGGATATTGTTGCTTTGGTTATAATATATTTTTTAAGGTTATATAGTTGACGACTACATAACTTTATACTTATTACACCTCTGCCTCCTAATTTTCTGGGGATATTAATTCTTTCTAAAGATGCTCTTAGATGGTGATATTTATTTTTGGTTAGGGTTGTTCTAATTTTTATATCCATATTATTTAGATCCGTGTCCGACCATGATATGATACCGAATGTGTACGTGAGCAATGGAATAGCGTAGGTATTTATTGCTTTTACTAGATTTCGCCCATTTAACTTACTTTTGCATATTTGATTGAGTCTATTTACGAACTCCCTGCTGACGATTTCTTTGTGTTTTTTATGATCAATGGTAATATTCTGCATAATACCGAGATACTTATAGTGTTCGCCTACTGAAAGTGGAGTTATTTGCTCATTATCTGTGGTTGTAAAGTTCGTAGTTGATGCATATTTTCCTCTTATGACATTTTGTGTTCTACACTTGTCTATTCCGAATTTCATTTTTATGTCAACTGAAAACATCTCAACTATTTTTAGGAGGCTGTCTCGGTTTGGTTTTGTGCTTGCATAAATTTTTAGATCATCCATATAGAAGCAATGCGAGATTTTGTTGGTATCCGGGCCAAGTTTGTATCCGTATTGGCTTTGTTGGAGTAGTATGGACAGCGGATTTAGTGCTATGCAGAAAAGTAAAGGGCTGTGGGAATCTCCCTGATATATACCACGCTGTATTTTGATTGGCTTGGATATGATGTTATTGCTTCCGTCTCGTATGTGTAGTGTGGTTTCCCAAAACTTCATAAGCCATTTAATACAGATTATTAAACTATCATCGATCTTATATATTCTTAATATATCTAGGAGCCAGGAGTGCGGCACTGAATCGAATGCTTTTTGATAATCGACGAATGCTGTATAAAGGTTTTTTTTATTTCGCATAGCTTGTTTGGTTGCTATGCTATCGATTATTAGTTGGTTATTATTATTATTATTATTATTATTATTATTATTATTATTATTATTATTATTATTATTATTATTATTATTATTATTATTATTATTATTATTATTATTATTATTATTATTATTATTATTATTATTATTATTATTATTATTATTATTATTATTATTATTATTATTATTATTATTATTATTATTATTATTATTATTATTATTATTATTATTATTATTATTATTATTATTATTATTATTATTATTATTATTATTATTATTATTATTATTATTATTATTATTATTATTATTATTATTATTATTATTATTATTATTATTATTATTATTATTATTATTATTATTATTATTATTATTATTATTATTATTATTATTATTATTATTATTATTATTATTATTATTATTATTATTATTGTTATTATTATTATTATTATTATTATTATTATTATTATCATCATCATCATCATCATCATCATCATCATCATCATTATTATTATTATTATTATTATTTAAGACGTTTCTAAGCTTAGATTTCCTGGAATATAATTTAGATCTCGACCAGAATATTCTACATCACCCGCAAATGAATCCCACGAATTTTAGTCTACTTCGGTGTAACTTTCTGAAGAATCTTCACTAAAGCTTCACTAAACAACTATTCTAAGGTTTTTCTTTGTTTTTCGTATGACTTTTCCAAAAGCTTTAAATGTTGTTTAAATTATATAATAATAATTGCACACAACATATTATAACAATATATATACATATATAAAATAGTAAAAGAAAATTTAATAAACCTTAAATATAACAAGTACGAGAGATATATTCGGCTGTGCCGAATCTTATATACCCTTCACCATATTATGGAGTGACGAAAGAAGTCACAATCACGAAAATTCACGCCCACGAAATACGAAAAAAAATTTAAAAAAAATATTTAAATGGAAAAAATTACATTAAACCAAAAAAAAAAAAATTGTCACTCACCGTCTCACGGACGCACCCCCAAGTGATGGAAACAAAAAATTAATCACGATCACTCATTATTGGATCTAATCTCTATTTCATAGAATAGGCTGATTTCATAAACACAGCTTGCAAAGCAACACTGGAAGCATGAGTTTACAAGGCATTCTAGTGTTGCTTTGCAAACTGCGGTATGAAGTCAGCCATAAATTATGAATTTTGTAACAAATTTGTAACACTTTCTTGCCTAGAGTGCATTATAAAAATATTAACATCCGCTTATTAGCACTTACATATTTTTTCACACATCCAAGAAGTGTTTCAACGTCTTTATCAATAAGCCAGTGGTCTTCGACTAAACAAAGAAATGATTTGAAACGTAAGAACAGGTTTAATAATGAAGAAATTCTCCCAAAATAGATAAAAAATATCGACACCTATTGAATAAATCTGTTTGTCAAATGATTAAAATGTTCCAATATTATCTTCATATTGAAAACAATTTTAAGATATCAAAAATTCTTAAAAAAAGAACAAACTTTTTCAAATGAAAAGTAATAAAAATAACTAAAATGTATCAAAAATTAAAAAAAAATAAAAATTGGTTGGTCAGGATTTGAAACCGTACCTTCTTACCCGGTGGCACGGTTTCGAATCCTGAGCACAACACAATTCAATTTATTTTTAATTTTCGATACATTTTAGTTGTTTTTATTACTTTTACTTTTTATTTGAAAAAGTTTGTTCCACAATCTCATTTATAATATTTTTTTATTTTTGCGTTTTCTCCAATTTTATGAACGATAAAAGGTTTATTTTTCAAAAATATCCAATATGTTATCAGATAGGATTTTGTACAGTGATCAAATAATTATACAATGAATTTAGTAAGTTGTCGACGTTTTTGTTTGATATAATATAATAATAACACCAAAAATAAAAATAACTTGACGGTGTAAGAAAAAATTTTAAATTATAAAATATAACAACGTATTTTAATTCATTATTTTAATTTAATTTTTTCTTTAAAACTCGTATGATGTATGTAAACTAGTGGTTGTCTTTTTAAAATTTTTTTAACTTTTCCATTTACTTATCTGTATTGCGGTTGGACCAGACGATAAAGGTTTTGGTTCAATATAACTTGTATATTTCTGATATAGAAACACAATGGATTTCAACCACAATTGATTTAAAAAATACGAATTCGGTAATTCATATTCAATCTGGTAAGAAAACACATGGATTTAATTAAAAACATTTTTTATTTAAATCTTCTTCTTCGTTTACTGTGTAAGACAGAGCACTAAATATGAAAAATTACGATCAAATGCGATATTCCGCAAAACTATGATTTTTTATGTGTTTTTAATGAATGTAAGAGCAGTTAATTTTATATGAATATAAAGAAATCAATTTTTTATCTCCTAAGATCTTAACTAATCATTTTGTATATGTTGATCTATTATCGCTACGCTTTACAAATGTTTTGGAAATTTTCCCCAAACATTCCGATCTAAAAATTTAAAGTTCATATGTATGTATACGATAGGAACTGATTGTTTAAAAATATTTGATGAATTGCGAACGATTTTTAAAATATATTTTAATTAAGCCCACATTAAATTATTCAATTGGATAATGCAATCTAGAAGCTAAATATAAATTTGTGGAAAGTAGGTATTTGCAATACTTTTATTCAAAATACAAATGCATTTGAAATTTTTATTCCAAATGCAAAATAGTTTTTAATAAAAGTTTAATTTTCATAATGGAAATTATATTTTTTAAGTTTTTTTACTCTATAATTTTGCCGTTTTGTAATCAATATTGAATCATAAAATTTTCCTGATGTTCTCATATTTTTTCAAGGTTTTTGGCTGCCGATTGCCGATTATATGATTTTTTTAAAATAAATTTTGGAAATAATTTCCAATATTGCATTTGCAATTTTTAGAATATGCGCTATTTTTGCGGGGTTTTCAATTTTTTAGTTTCTTTGCTAATTACATTTTGGAGCTTGATATCAAATTAAATTCTTACATCAAACTTTGTTTTTAATTTATAGAAAAGGCAATTAATTGAAGTGCTTTTGAAGATTAACTCACTGATGTTACAGAATGAAAGAAACATTTCTTATCAAATTCTAGCCGGGAAGATTTTTCTGCTTTGTTATGTGTTACTAAGTATCCAAACAACATTTTAATTGTCAAAAGATTTTTTATCACATTGTACAAAGACAAATGCACCTGAATATAGAAAATAATTAAAATTACACAAGTATAAAACAGTATATAAGCATAAATTTTACCTTTCTTCTGAAATCACAAATACAGTAGAAACTCGATTCTTGCACGTAATGAAAACCGGGCTCGGTGCAAGTTTCGAGGTTGTCGCAAGTACCGAGTATTAATTTCCCATACAAAATAAAAGGCACATACATCTGTTTAGAATCTAAGTTTAATATTTCAATTCAAAACACTTAAGTTCAACGCATTCGTATAACAGTAGATACATATTTTATGTGGAATTAAAGAAATTTAAAATTTTTGTTTTGTACAAAGTCGCTTGTTCAGTACTACACTGCTTCTTAGTCTCTGGAGCATCATAATATCGTCTAATGAAGCATTGTTTTGCTCCGCCCATTCTAAGCAAATGTTGAACGCTGATATAGTCTCCTCCGATGTAACTTGCTTCATATTGAGTACCACATCACCGGTTTCTTCACCATCAGTAAGGTCATCATCGGTACACTGCTCTATCATTGTGTGATATTTGCTGCAATGGTTCTACTTTTTGAAGCAAAGTTGCAGTGGATTGAATATTGAATGCATCGTTAGCTAGCTGAAAACATAACTCTGAAAGAGGAATGACATCTTCATTATCCCAGTCGGATGATTTATTAAATAGTTTTTGAAATGATGACCGAATTGAAGACTCATTAAGGGCATTCTACGCATTAGCCAAAAAACTTGAATTTTTTCTTTGCCATTATGACACTGCACCTCTCAATAGTCAGCTTAAAACTGTTTACAACATTTCATCAGCAGCATAAAACGACGGGGATTTCGCGAAAAGTATTCAGTCTAAGAAAACGTAAACAAAGCAGCACGCAAGAGTGATACAAAAATGTTGCAAGTATCGAGTTCAAAATTTTCGGATGTCGCAAGTACTGAGTGCGTAATGAAAAATATTTCTATGTTGCAAGAAGGTTTTTGGCTGCCGATTGCCGATTATATGATTTTTTTAAAATAAATTTTGGAAATAATTTCCAATATTGCATTTGCAATTTTTAGAATATGCGCTATTTTTGCGGGGTTTTCAATTTTTTAGTTTCTTTGCTAATTACATTTTGGAGCTTGATATCAAATTAAATTCTTACATCAAACTTTGTTTTTAATTTATAGAAAAGGCAATTAATTGAAGTGCTTTTGAAGATTAACTCACTGATGTTACAGAATGAAAGAAACATTTCTTATCAAATTCTAGCCGGGAAGATTTTTCTGCTTTGTTATGTGTTACTAAGTATCCAAACAACATTTTAATTGTCAAAAGATTTTTTATCACATTGTACAAAGACAAATGCACCTGAATATAGAAAATAATTAAAATTACACAAGTATAAAACAGTATATAAGCATAAATTTTACCTTTCTTCTGAAATCACAAATACAGTAGAAACTCGATTCTTGCACGTAATGAAAACCGGGCTCGGTGCAAGTTTCGAGGTTGTCGCAAGTACCGAGTATTAATTTCCCATACAAAATAAAAGGCACATACATCTGTTTAGAATCTAAGTTTAATATTTCAATTCAAAACACTTAAGTTCAACGCATTCGTATAACAGTAGATACATATTTTATGTGGAATTAAAGAAATTTAAAATTTTTGTTTTGTACAAAGTCGCTTGTTCAGTACTACACTGCTTCTTAGTCTCTGGAGCATCATAATATCGTCTAATGAAGCATTGTTTTGCTCCGCCCATTCTAAGCAAATGTTGAACGCTGATATAGTCTCCTCCGATGTAACTTGCTTCATATTGAGTACCACATCACCGGTTTCTTCACCATCAGTAAGGTCATCATCGGTACACTGCTCTATCATTGTGTGATATTTGCTGCAATGGTTCTACTTTTTGAAGCAAAGTTGCAGTGGATTGAATATTGAATGCATCGTTAGCTAGCTGAAAACATAACTCTGAAAGAGGAATGACATCTTCATTATCCCAGTCGGATGATTTATTAAATAGTTTTTGAAATGATGACCGAATTGAAGACTCATTAAGGGCATTCTACGCATTAGCCAAAAAACTTGAATTTTTTCTTTGCCATTATGACACTGCACCTCTCAATAGTCAGCTTAAAACTGTTTACAACATTTCATCAGCAGCATAAAACGACGGGGATTTCGCGAAAAGTATTCAGTCTAAGAAAACGTAAACAAAGCAGCACGCAAGAGTGATACAAAAATGTTGCAAGTATCGAGTTCAAAATTTTCGGATGTCGCAAGTACTGAGTGCGTAATGAAAAATATTTCTATGTTGCAAGAATCGAGGTGTGCAAGTATCAAGTATGTGCAAGAATCGAGTTACTACTGTAGTCATAAAAAATGAAAAATTAATACATTTTTAAAACAAAACTAAAATTCAATTTAATTGATTTTGTATGTCTACTCGTACATAGTGTCTTGACGATCCGTTACATTTCTTTAATATAAATAATATAAAAAATAATTATGGTTATTTATATACGAAAAGAAAATATAAGCGATAAAAAATACTGTAATATGCATGCATAATATTATACTAATAAGCGCACAAAAATAAGTTTAAAGAAACAAACAATAACAAAACAACAAATCTTTACTTTAAGACTGTTTAGTTTACACATGCATACAGTATGTGTGTAATATATGTGTGACAAAAGTGCCAATTTACAACAACCACACCAATTTCCATCAAGAATTTGAAGTTTTAGTATTTTATAATAAATAAGATATATTATGTTCTTAAACGCGTAAACTACTATGAGAACTACGACTGCTCTGTGGCATATAAGAAGTGGTTGTGACTACCAACCAGTAGGTTGTTGGATTGAATCCCCACGCAACTTTTTCAAAAAATGTTTAAAAATAAAATTATTTCGAATGCCATTTTTTTTGCTCATATTGTAATCGTTAATGGACCGACTTCAATTATTTTCAGTCTAAACCTTCGTAGAACTCCATACAAGAGATCTGCTTCATAAAATTGACCGTAGGACAGTTGGGGCCATAAAAAACAACAGAATAGGATATATAACAAAAAACTCTTTTGGCTATATTATAAAATTTATTTCTCTATGTTGTGTTTTGGCCTTAATTCTACTTACACCAAAATGTAGCAGACGAATAAACGGACAGACTGACATCGCTCATTCGACTTCTCTATCTATAAGGATCCAGAATATATATACTTTATGGGGTCTTAAATGAATAATAAAGAAATTATATACGGAATGACAAACCTATATATCCCCTTTCCAAATTTTTTGGTGAAGGGTATAAAAAAACCAATACTTTTACATAAGTTAATAAAAAATACAGAATAATTTTTACAACTAAAAAAAATTCCATATAAACATACGTTATATGCATAATAGATGTACGTATCTAAGACATGAAATAATATAAAAATTTTTTAGGCAACAAATTTTATGACGGGTATTTACGTCATGTCCCAGCAGAAAACGTTGTTTTGACGTCTATTAACGTCATTGTCCGTCATTGCACAGTGACATTGCATAACATTCCTTTCGAAAATAATCTGGCTTGATTATAACAAGAGCATTATTTGTGCGGTGAATATAGAGGTTAAGATCACATTCCAGCTCTTCTGGAGTATCAATATTCGAAAATCTTTCAAAAGAGGTATTCCGTAGGTTATACCGAAATAAAATGTAGAAAAAGTGATAATAGTCCACCTTGAGCAAAAAAATTCGTATGACCATTAAATTATTAATGGAGACAACTTGACAAAACGAATGATGCAGAAGTTCTTATTTTTGGAGCTACTTTCACGTGCAATTCTCAGAATTGAGTAACAAAACAATGTGTTGTAATACTAATTATTATAATATTCTTGCCAAATATGAATTCAATAATGTATTAAGAAAACAATAAATACAAAGAAAAGTAGTTTAAATAGCTGCAGAGAGTTGTAGAATGATTTATGTTGGCCATAGTCGTCGACTTGCATTTCATCACTGTGGCATTTAAAATCATGAAAATAGTTAATAAATAATTATAGCTTAGAAATGATTAGTACTTTACATATACCTTCTTTTACGGATTGTGAGCAATATTTAATATTAATTTATATAATATTTAATTTTTAAATCTTTTTTGGAATAACTTTAAATCTCAAAAGCCTTTAAAATTTTAAAATATGTTTAATTTTACTTCCCATAAAATTGATTTTTTCACAAATTTCAACTTTGTTAACCCATAAATAGGCACCCAGAAGGCGTAGAATTTTTTTCAAATACTCAATGATCAATTATTTATCATATCATATGCCTATTTTGATTATCTCATTTGAATCAAAAGTTTTGATTTTTGCAACGAAAAAACTCAAATGGCGCCACTGTGCGACGTTTGTAGTTAGTTTTTGTGTTTAAAACATGTCGCTCCTTTATTGCATCGTAATCATATTTCAAAAAACTTGATTTTTGAGTTAAGAATGCCGAATTATTAATCATATCATTCTTTACTTTGTGTGAAAAATGTATACAAATATCTTGTTTACTCACCTCTTGAGGGGATAATACGTTTTGAGTTTTCCATTGATGTGTATGTAACTTAAAACTTTAAATTCGTTTTCTGACGAACGAGTTTTTTTGAGATATGATTACCTTGCAATAAAGGTGCGATGTGATGTCAATGCAATTTTTGATTTTGTATTTCTGATCATATCTATGTCTGGCTAATCTACTTTTTAGTTTATTCTTCGTGCCTAATATACTTTATTACACCCTCCATTATTATTTCCCTTACATGTTATTCTGTAAACTATCTTAGATCTGTTTAATCTTTTCGTCTTATCTTTCATTTCATTAAATAAATGTCCTATTGTACTATATGTCTTATGAGCTATCCTATAATTAATCACATAATAAATTTTAGAATTTTCTAATCGTTCAGAAATTATTGGTAAATAAGTCAAATACTTCATTTACAGTGATCGTTCATCCACTGTCTTTTATATTATCAAAATATTAGGTAGTTGATTTGGGAAGTTATTATTCTCTATTATATTTCTAATTCTTCCCCCATTTCCGGTTACGGTATATCAATCTATGCGCACGGTAGTGCACCAGGCCAAGTTCAGTCCAAAGCACAACATGTGTGTGAAGTTGAATTTAAATGACCAAAAATATGTAGCGTGCTATTTTTGCAGTTAACAGAGCACTTTATTCACAGAGCAATGATAAACATTTAAGAGCCATAGTGAAATTGATTAACTTTATTTAGGACGCCTAATATAGGAGCAGGAGCCAGTTCCATACAAACCAATGAACGGAAAATTTCGTCCGAGGTATTACTTAAGATAATTTGAATTAAGGTAATCCTACAAATAATAAATATAACGTAAAAAAGTAACTGAAAACATTTTTTGGAGATATAATTGGCCATTATTGAAAAATAGTGACTTGTACAGATATCCCACGATATAGAAATGGTGCTCCAGATAGGCCTTTCAAGAGCACAATTAGTGGTATTCTTGAAATAATTTTGGAACTTTAGAAAATTGAACTTGGAAAAAAGTCATATATTTTTTGGAGAAGATTAGGAACCATTATGGGAAAATGGTGATTTCCAGAAATATGCCTTTTTCAAACTCAATTTTGTAAAGTTCTAAGTAAGCAGAAAAATCTTAAAACGGAACAGTTACGCAGTGGGGTGTAGGTTTCTCCGTTATTTGTATTTAAGCATGTAGCGATTCCACTATAGCTAGAGACATGAAATCTGGCATACAAATAGATCTTGGTGAATAATTGATGATTTTAAAAATGGAACATTTTCATCGGAGGCTAAGTTCCCCTCAATTGTATTTGAGTCTTTCCAAAACATGGCGAACTTCCACTATATCTAGAGAGCTAAAATTTGGTCAACAAGTATGTAATAAGAAATTTTTTAAAATAAAACATTTTCATCGGGGGTAGTGGCTGTCCCTTCTAAAACTTTTGGCACTTCTACTATATCTAGAGAGCCGAAATTTGGTTTACAGATAGGCCTTGGTGAATTAACGTATTTTCTCCTCATGTTATGTAAATTTAGAGCCAACAAAACTTTTATAACAAAAACAGCAAAAAGGCGTCAGATCCGCACAAAAATATAAATTTGAAAAATAACTTAAGTTCCTATGCAAAAACTTCGGCCAGTAAAAGTATTAAGATCAAAAAGTGGACCAAGTTCTTGAAAGGCATTTCATTTCTAGGCAAACTTCTAACTTTGCAATATTTTTTTTATTTTTTAATCCAAAAACGATTATGATTTTTAATAGATTTACCTCTCTAATATCGGAAAAAACAATGGAGAAAAAAATATTGCCAAGTTGGAAGATTGCCTAGAAATGAAACGCTATTTCACCAATCCGTTCTGCTAGTCTGATGAATAAATTGTTTCAAATAAAAAGTACGCTCTTAATAAAATAATGAATTTATCCAAAAATAATTTCTTAAATTAAGAAGATATGGGTAAAACTCAGATTTGAACTCAAGCCATAAAAATCTCATTTAAATATAAAAATTATTATTATTACTGATCGGTTCTGCTAGTCTGAATAAATTGTTCTAATAACTTTAACTTTATTAAAAAAATAATTAAAAAATAGTTTCTTAATTAAAAAAGAAATGACTAAACTCAGATTCGAATTTGAGCCAAACAATTCTTTTAATATAAATATGTAAATCAAAAACAGTTCAACTAATTATGTAAGTACAAACATTAAATATTAAAAACTGTAGCACCCGTCAAGCTCCATGTTTACGTCACAGTTAGTTGAAATCGACCACAAAAGACAAAAACCAAGTGAACATACACAAATGGGAAAAAACTAATCTCAGCAGCCAATGGCGCTGGCAAAAGCGGGAGGGTAATAATATAATTATTATAACTAGAGTACGCCTAGTGGTCGAAATTCGACCGCCAGTTTAAAAGTATACCTATTTTAGTTGCATACATTTAAAGAGAAAAAACGAGCTAATTACTTATTCTTTTCCCCATGGAAAAATCCAAAAACAGAATAAAATTGCATAGAAACAGGCACATTTATAAAAAAATCTTATTACTCATATACATACATATGTATGTAGGTAGTACTCTCAAACGAGAAGGAAGAAAATCGATTGGCAAACAAAGGAGAAAAAGGAATCTAAAATTTGTCTTATATATTTTTATATATTTATATATAGAAGCAATTTGTGTATTCTATTTTGTTAAATATTACGGTTAAATAGTTGATATTCCTGCTCACTAGCATCCACCGTAAAAAGTGCTAAATTCGAACAAATAACGATGATACGGTGGTGTAGCGACCTTGAAATCAGTACTGATCTTATCAAAAAAAATTCTTTAATTAATAAAGGAATGGGTAGTCAGACTTGAACTTGAGCCAAACAATTCCTTTCAACATAAATAACATAAATTTTTTTTGCACTTACGTTCATGCACGCTCACGTGATTAAAACAAAAATCTAATACAATCATGCGCGATTACGCATGATCGACGCTAATCACGTGAGCGGTGGCCATCTCTAGTGTGAAGATAAATTCGTATTTAGCTAGCAGCCACACGAACCATATTTTTTAACATACATAGCTTATTTTGCGGTTAGCAGTGCTCTGAAAATCGCATAACAGTAGTCGCAAATTTGATTAAGGATGAAAAAGATAGGAATTGGCACCACTTTCATGAAAAAAATTACGGTGAAAAATGGTGTAAAAAAAGTTTTTTTGTAAAATTTCTGGAAAAGATTGGTGAATATTTTGATCCAATATGGAACTGCACACTTAGTACACTATATAGATATAGTAGTCCAAAGGGCCCCTATTGGCACCTAATTCAAATTCCAAAATTGTTCCAGATATGCAACCAATTGGGTGCTATTAGGGACCCTTTGGACTACCCTATCTTTATAATGTACTACGTATGACGTTCCATATTTTACAAAAATGGTCACCAGTCTTCTTCAGAAATTTTACAATAAAATCTTTTTTAAAACCAATTTTTGTAGTGCCTGCAAACATATATCGCATATCCTATCATTGTAATATCATTAGGTACCTAATGGAGAATTTTTACCGTAATTTTTTTACACCGACGTGGTGGCTTTTTCTTTCTTAATTAAATTTGCGACTTCTGTTAAGCGTTTTTCAGAGCAATGCTAACCACAAAATGAATTAGTTAAAAAATTTCGTTAATGTCTCTACTAGTTAAATACGAAAATATTTTTTTAAACAAAGTTAAATCTAAAAACATAAACAAATAAGTTCAACATTATTTTCATGTATAACTAACTTACCAGTTATTTCAGTCGGTTAAATGCTTTACTGTGCAACGTTAAAAAAATAAATTGATATCGTCTCACTCATAATATAATTTAACCGCAAAAATGAACTAGATTTTATTAAAAACTGTCACGAACTATTAATACACTAAGAACTGGGCTTGTCCACCGTTGTCCACCCTATTAAGTTCTTATTAATAATAAATGAAACTTTTGGTGGAGTGGTGTTGTTTTCCTTCTACGTGTTTATGCACCTTGATTTCGTGTTACGAGTATTTATTTTATTAACATGAAAGTTACTTGGGTGTGTACACCTTGACTAATTCCTTCAATCAATGTTTCCAAAACATTAAATTCTAGAATGAAAATTTAGGCTCCGGATGAAAAAGTATATGGAGAATATGCATATACAGTGCCAGCTCGCTAATCCGAATTAATGAATGTTGATCCTGATTCGGATTAACGAGATGTTCGGATTACTGGATATGTTGGTATTATGTATTACAATTCACTATATTCAAAAACAAAAAAAAAACACAAGCCAGGATTTCAAAACTAATTTATTTTATTTTTATTAATCAAGAAAGAAAAAATTAAAGCTTTTTTTTAAATATTATGTTTTTTTTACTCTAATTTCTGATTCCACAATTTCTGTGTCTGAATCTGAAATACTACACGAAGTATTGTCAGAGTTAATATTACAGCTAAGAATAATTTCATCTTCAGAAATTCGCACGTCATTATTGCGGTGAAATAAGTTAGTTATTGTGCGAAAATTTTCTGTTTCTTCAACACAATCATTCTCAGGCAATTCTTGTTGTAATAATGGTAGTGGGATGTTATAATCTGAAGGCCACCTCTGAGAATTTATAGAAGAATTGCAACAAGACATAAAGCATAAAATAATTGCATACATTCAATCTCAATCACAGAAGGCTCTGCATCTCAATGATGTCCCTCCCGTTAGTTTTAAAATTCCACATATGGTTTTGTAAAAAAAAAACACAAAAATATAAATAATATAAGTTAGGTTTAACGAGCTTGCAACCAATTTGGTCTATAGAGTATGTAATACGTCATAAATTCAATTCGGATTACTGGATAATTCGGATTACATACGTTCGGATTAGTGAGCTAGCACTGTAGTTATTATAAGTACTTATCGTAAAATCCAAAAGTGTTTTTACAAGAGAAACAAACAACATTATAAATTTAAGACTATTTAACACGACTTCGGTCTGGTGACTAAACGGCAAAAGCATGGCTCATAACTACCCTAGAATATGTACTATTATATACTCTTTGATTTAATAAGTGAAGCGATAATTTATGAGCTCTAAAATATTTACTTACGTGAAACAAAAGAAATTATATTGTGTACTTTCAATTTTCACGATGTTGTGGAAAGCCACGAAAATTTACACAGCAATTAAAATAGTACGGGTAAAAATGACCCACCTGCATGAGACCGAGTTAATTCTTATTAGCCAAATTTTTAAATCTATCTAAAAAGAACTAAAGATCATTTAATATTAATAAAAAAAGTCATAAATCAAATGTATAATTTTTTGTTTACCGTAACCTTTTGAACAAAAAATACAAAAATAAAAATAAAAATTTTAAATTGGCTTAAAACCGCTAAAGGTGTTTATAAAGGCTTATACTAAAAAAATGAATAATTTCCAGGCAAAATTTTATGATTTTTGTTTATGAAATTATGAGTATTGTTAAAAAAATCAGTAGTTTTGGACACATCCGTGTAAAATATTATGAGTAGATTAAACAGGTGAAGAAGTTATTAGTACAACAATACAAGAACAACGGGCATTTTTTATATCGGTTCTTTGATGGTGGAATAATACAGGTGGTGTCAACAACACTGCTTTTCTGTTCGAAGACGTCAAAAAGTACAAAAGAAAAATGGCAAAATGGTTGCATTTGCTGTTCTATAAAGAATTTTGTTTCTTTTCCTTTTGTTATTTGCATTTGAAACAAGAGATAAAGTGTGCTTTTTTAGCAGTGTGGGTGTGTTTTAGTAATACATAATAAAATTTTGACAGCCTCGAACCCAAAAAAAAAGTCCGTTAACGCTTCGACACTACCTGTATTATTCTGCCATGCGTATGTCGTTATACAACTCCAAGCTGAGGTGAAATTTTATATGTACGTTGAATCGTTGACGGCGACCAAAATCTACTAACATTAAAAAAATTTCAACGACGGCATCGAAAATAGAACCGTCGGCTCTACAAAATAATTTATGGAGCGACTTTAATGTTTGCAAAATATCTGCAAATAAATAAAAACTAAATTTTTATGGCCTTATTCACAAACGATTAATAAATTGAATGTGTGTATTAAAACCGGGTTTCTTATATAAAAATCCAACTTTAAACTTACTACAACTTTATTAATCGTTTGTGAATAAGGCCATTAGTCTATAAAAAAATATTTGTGCGTTTAAAAATAAAGAAGTTGTTGTTTTTTCCGTATTATTTATTATTCAGTACATTTACCATTTTGAATATATTTTGTATTTTTACAATTTTTTTCACAGCGTTTTTGTTTGCGAGTATGTACATATGTAAGTATGTATGTATGTCTATTTGACAAAACGGCAGCTCTTCTCGAAAAAATTTTACAGACACACTTTATCTGTAAATTGGCGAGTAATTTTCTTAGACGGTGTTTAGACGCGTAGTGTCTTATTGACATGATGCTTACTTTTTCTTCTTTGAACTTTCATTGTTTTTTACACAAATCATGCTATGTTGACGAGATTTACTTGCAAATAAATACCTTTTGGCTTAAAATTACGAATAAGAAAACAAAACGTAATGACAGTACATTAGTGTTTGCCAGGAGAACGCTCGGGGGCAGCGCCTATAGGCCCAACCATAATATGCAAAAGCTAGCTTAAACCAGCTTAAGCAACTGTGCGATTACATATAAAATGTATGGGACAAACTATAATGTGCTTAAAGAAACTTTTCGGTAAGTTTTACAAACTGTCATTTGCTTAAGCAAAGTGCGAAACTGAACGCATATTCCGTACGGAATTAGCTGTTTTTAGAATTTTTGTGTGTATGCATGTACATAAAAACTATTCATTTATAAAAAATGGAATGCGCGGCCAAGAATACGTTTATATTTAATATAATAAAAACCGTTGAATTATTTTTTTGTCCATTTTTAATTTAAAATCATCAGAATTAAAAAATTTTAATGTTTTTATCTTTTAGTTTGAAATGATTGCTTACAATCAGTGTTGCCAAAAATGGAAAATGGTAGAATGCTATATACGAGTATGTGGGTAAAAAAGTTATGCTCAAATGTTCTATAAAAGAAGAATTTAATGTTAAATTAAATTTTAAATACTTTTTTTATATTTTTTTATTTTATTTTTTTTTTAATTTATTAATCGAGATTACCTCGGTATCTTCTTTCAAAGATTTTCAAAAACTTTTGTTTGTTGAGGGTGTTTTAACTAGTCTATATACATGCCTTTCATTGGTGCTAATGCCAATGTAAAGAAAATAAAATAGATTCATAACGAATAATATAATTTGTTTGTTGGGATTTTGGATTAAGTTTCAAAGCCAACTATGCTTATTTATACTTTTGTAATTTTTGAAATTCTCATTGGTTTTTTAAAAGTTTCTGTATAAGATAAGAGGTTTGAAACATTTCAAAATTATGATACTGATGATTTGACATTAGCACCAATGAAATGCATGTATATAGACTAGCTAAAACACCCTCAACAAACAAAAGTTTTTGAAAAACTATTAGCCAATTCACAAATTGTTCTATTGTGTCATAATTGTACTATGGGGTAAAATTTTATGTTGATAATATTTTCATATAAAAATATTATATGCTACAATTTTGTTGTCTATGTTTTTTCAGTGTGCTATTTTTTATTTTCTTCTTAATTCGAGCAAAAATTTTACTATCAATATCATTTTACTTTCAAAAATTCATATAATTCTGATGAAAAAACTATTTAAGAATTTGCTGTATATAAAAATATAAAAGCAATGACTGAAATGGAAACAGAAGGAAATAAGGTGGTTAGTGTGTGCATTTAAAATTTTCTTAGTAATAATTTTTGAAATAAGTATTTGTCTGTTTTGTGAATATTTTTTTCCTTTAATAATAATTTCTATGTTTTTTCTGTCACTTGAATTTAACCTTTATGACAGTTTTTATATAGCAATACGACAGGCCGTTCGCAATACTTTGAACTCGCTACATGACTGTGAATTGGTTACATGATTTATTTTAAGTTTCAAATGAGAGAAAGTTATATGTAAAATTATAAAATTGTTTGCGGATGAAAAATAATTTTAATTAATTAAAATATCTTCGAGATTTTTCTATCTTACTAAGATGATCGAATTTTTCTGGTATTTTGTGAGTGTAGCAGCAAGTTTCTCTACAAATTTCGCTTCTATTTCTGTGGAACTGTATATTAGAACTCAAGTTTAAATTCATGTCGGATTTTACCTTAAGAATATTATGTAAACACTGATATATAATTTCGCAGTAGTACTCTGAAGTAATTTTAAAGAAACTGTTTTTTTAATATTTCAAATTCGATCATATGAATATATAATCTGTTTTTTTATCTTGAAGGTTTTTTAATCCATGTTTAATGTAAATTACAAAAAAGTAAAACAAATATTACTCTCAAAACTTTTACAATTTGTTTTCAAACATACTATGTTAATATCGCATATTTTCTAAAAATGTTAATGCATCAAGTTGAAGCTAAATGCTAAAATGGTAACACTGTTCAAAATTCAATAATAAAAACTGTCACACTTTTTAGTCTTTTTAATATGAATTACTCACAAAAAATAAAAATAATGCTTAAATTCGCAACAATAGGTAAATTTTCCTTAAGTTCGCTTAAGTACATTATGGCTACCTAAAAGTCTGTTTGAATTTGCTTAAGCATTTGACAGACTTTTCGTTAAATTTTGACAGTAGCTTAAGTTAGCTTATGCATATTATGGTTGGGCCTTATGTGTTATTGTCTTACACATGTGAAGCAGAAGTGAAATCCCGAGCTTAAGTAATATTTGAAGTGTTGCCAATAAAGAATTTTACATCACTGGCTACCAAGTTTCACATTTGAAGAAATATTATGCAAGACTTATTTCACATACTTATATTACAAGAATGTATGTACTTAAACAGTACTTAATTGACAAATAGGTAAGTATTCAAATATAAGACAATCTTTCGGGTCATATTTGTTTTTTAAAAGGAGTCATAAATGTCTACTTCTAATGTGCGGCCGCCATTTACCACTGTAGCACCTATACCAGAATAAGCCACGGCAACAGATATTTTCCGGTGTTTTCTTATGAACAGCAATAAAATGTTCAGTAAAAAAGTTTTTAAATTTTTAAAGAATAACATTAAGCGAAATTACACAGAAATATATGCATGTGTATAACAGCACACGTATGGGCAACACTGACTAGAACAACTGTTATTATTTTACTCAGTCATATACAAGCTATCGAACGGGGAGGTTGTACCACAGGGTAGACAAGAGATGAAACTTTGAGGTTATGTTTTGGTGCAAATCAGCTTTTTTACCCCTCTACTTTCTGTTAAAAAGAGATAGCAATATAATGTAAGAATGAGGGTAAATAAAAAACCAAAATATAGAATTTTGCAAGTAAGAAATGATGAATTGTATTGCAATTTACTTCTTCTCTATATCATAAATAATTTTTATAATATTTTTAATGTTATGGTAATATTTGCATTTATTTTGCTTAAATTAATATTTTTCTACAACTTTTTTTATTGAGCCAGAAATTAATAAAAATACAAAATCTAAACAAAACATGAAAAACTCTATGTTTACTACCTTCTGTGTGACAGAGTCAGCGAAACAACAACAATAGCATGCCGTTCGTGTCACCTCTGGTCTTCTTTGTGGTTGTACGCCGCTTGTTTTCTTGTATACACATAACGAAACAAATGAACTGTTTATATGTACAAGTGTATATGTACACATGTTTTCCCGTTTTAAGATATTGATATGCTTAACCCAAAAAATGTTAAAAGAAACTAGAAAAACGATCAAAAAACATACTATTTTTCAAGCAAAAAACATCAATCTAATAATAGTTATTACATTACATTTATTTTCTGATTGTTTATCTTAGCGAAATAAATGGCGCGAATTTTGGTATTCAATAAGAGATTTGGTTCAGTGTACGCACATCGTTACATCAAAATACGAACCAAACGTCTCGTTGTATGCGTTGGCAATCATTGCAATACATGCATCTGAGTACTCCTTTCCTCTCCCCTCGTCTCTCTCGTCTTTAAAGTAGCTATCGTCTCAATAAGACATGACGTGTGTAAACACGATATAGAGTTGCATGAAGGTTGTCATCAATGAATCAATGTTCATTGACTAAAACTCTATTTCGAATAAAAATGTGTTGCCTAATTCATTCCTTGGGTGAGATCATTTTGTTTTTTTATTCATTTAACTATTATCTAGCACAACAAGATACAAAATCTTATACATAAATGAAAGTGCTAGTGTTTGAGCAGATAATATATGTATACATTTATAGATTCTAAGGTTTAAATAAAAATTATACTACTACCCTTGGTACCAACACTGTCGTTAGTTACGATAATCGTTTTATTACTTTGTAACTTTGTAACCTTGTAACTACTTGCCATCTTTCTTTCGTGTGCATAAATTATACATTTTTAGAAATTAAATAAATTACAACCTTTTATTCAAATATAATAAATGAAATGTTTATTATTTACATGGTGCCGAAACCCGTCGTAAGCAGTTAATAAAATCAAAATCGAAATAAAATCAAATATAATAAAAAGCAAACCAATTTTCCACAAATAATATTTGTTTTTTCATAAATGGCGGACACCACCTGCAATTTTTTTAAAACCTCCGCAACCTTTGGTTATTGAACATGACAAAGATATGGCCAAGGAATGGAAATTGTGGAAGCAGTAATATCAGTATTTTGGAGCAGCAACGGGGCTAAATGGGAAGCCAGATAACGTAGGTTAGGCTAGGTTCCATTGGCAGCCGTGATCAAGCATAGTTCACGTGGGTCCATCAATTAGTTCCCGTTGTGCTACAATGTTGCCCCGTCTCCCAAGGGTCCTATGTTATCTGGCTGCTGATATTCTCACGCAGCCACCCGGTTGATTCAATGAAGGAGTGGATCTTGTTTAAATCATTGTTAGAGACACAAGTTTTGTCCCCAAGGGTTCTTTGACCGAAAAGTTTAAGTCTTAGATAATCCAATGCCGGACAATGACAGAGAAGATGTTCCGTCGACTCTTCCTCTTCTTCATCGCCGCAACTCCTACATATGTCATTGTAATTGAGCCTTAACCTTTGGGCGTGCCTCCCAATAGGCCAGTTATTACCACGATTAGGTTTCTGAGATGATGTCTGGATAGCTGTAGTGCCCGCCTAGTTCTTTTTTCACCTCTTATGGGCCATATTTTTCTAGTTTCTCTACAGGTAGTTTCATCTAACCCTATCTGATTTGTAATAAGGTGAAACTTATGTGCAATAAGTTGTTCACTCATTGGGAGAGAGACGCCTATGTCGTGTGTTGAATCGTTTCGATTTAAAGTGGAGCCTGCATGCGCCAACGCGTCCGCAATACAGTTTCCGTGTATGTCCCTGTGTCCTGGTTCCCACTTAAGGGTGACCATTGAATGTCTCGCTATCTCGTTCAGAGATTACTGGCACTCTTTGGCAATTTTTGCGATGAACACATTCGCCAGGGATCTAATGGCCGCCTTACTATCGGTAATGATCTGAATATCCCTGCCAGATATTTCGCCATACCGAATGAATTTTGCGGCTGTGTAGATGGCCGTTATTTCAGCCTGAATGACACTGCAGTGGCCCGGCAGCCATAAAGGAATGCACCGGTTTAGGTGCTCGGAGTAAATGCCAGAACCGACACCATTCAGTTATTTAGACCCGTCCGTGAAAATTTAAATCACATTCGCGGGTGTATGTAGGTCATCAGGGTGGACCGCGTTATCCGAAAAGCTTACAGAGAAGCCAGGATCAAAGATTGGCTCAAGTGTGACATAGTCAACGTTCATGTGCCAATTTATATTATACAGGATGTTGGCATGACCGATATTATAATCTCTCCATGCTCTGGTGGCCTTTAGTCTTGCTTTCGTGTTCGAAGCCAACTTTTTAGCCATAATGTCTGGTGGTAGCCAGTTTAATATCGTAAACAGTGCCTTAGAAGGAGTTGTTCTAATGGCACCTGTTACTGTTATTGCCATCATTCTTATTATACGTTCAAACTTAGTTTGATGACTTTTTCGCCTAAGCGCCGGCCACCAAACGACTGCACCGTAGAATAGAATAGGTTTAGTGACACATTCGTATAGCCAGAATACATTTTTCGGGTTGATTCCCCAATTTAGGCCAATGGCTTTTTTACAGCAATATATTACAGTTGCTGCCTTAGTGTTTCTGGAAGTGGTATTCATTATCTGGTTCAATTTGCTATCTAGTATTATTCCAAGATATTTGGCATTATCAGATAGTTTCAGTGGGACCCCATTTAGCTTTGGGGTAACAAATTTGGGAATTTTGTATCTCCAAGTGAAAAGTACCAGTTCCGTTTTGCAGGATTAACATCCAGACCACATCCCTGGCACCATTTTACGAGAACATCTAGTGCGGATTCCATAAGTTCAGACAGTAGTCTGGGATCCTTACCTATAGCCACGACTTCAACGTCTTCCGCATACACAATCGTTTTGCAGCACGTCTTTTCTATGGCCCTGAGGAGGAAATTTATATTTAGATTCCAAAGTAATGGTGAAAGTACCCCTCCTCGCGGGGTGCCCCTGGTAGCCACTTTGGAAATGTTTGCGGTGCCCCAGATTCAATACGCCTAAAGTGCAAGATGCTACTAACAAATTGGATGATCGCTGGGTCGATCTCTAGTAGCATCATAGCATTAATAACCGACTCCGGTTTATTGTTGAAAGCTCCCTTAATATCGAGGAAAGCAACTAATGCGAATTCCTTGTATTGTAGGGATCTCTCTATGTGACCCACCAATAAGTGAAGCGCAGTTTCGGTGGACTTCCCTTTCGTATAGGCATGTTGAGCTATTGGCAAGGAGTTATGTCCTAGCTTTGATCTGATATGAATGTCTATAATCCTCTAGTGTTTTCAGCAGAAAGGAGGATAGACTAATTGGCCTGAAGTCTTTAGCCTTAGTGTGCGATGTTTACCCCCCTCCCCTTGGGGATGAAGACAATCTTATATGTTGTCCATATAAATGGAACGTGTGAGAGACTTAGGCAGGCTCTAAAAATCTCCATGAGCCATGGCATCAGTGCCTCTAGGTTTTTTTTGCAGATCCGCTGTAATAATCCCATCCGGACCCGGAGATTTGAAGGGATGAAAGCTTTTAACAGCCCATTCCACACGATGGCGAGTTATCGGGATAATAGAGGTATTCCGAGCGCCATTAAGAATTACCTCCCTCGGCGCATCATCAGTGCTGCCTGGGAAGTGAGTATTCATCGGAGCCTCAAGGGTCTCTTGACTATTTGTTGTCTAGGATCCATCTGGTATTGAGGATAAGATCTTACGTAGCCGACTTGTTTCCGAGGAGTTTTCCTCATCACTGCAGAATTCCCTCCATGACTGTCTCTTAGCCTTCCTGATAAGATTCTTGAATCCATTCACTGAGGATTTGTAACTGTTCCATACACCATTCCGTTTAGCCTCGTTAAAGAGCTTCCTGCTTTCCTTGCGTTTTCAGCAATTTCCGTATTCCACCAAATAGGCTTAGCCTTGCCTTTCCTGTCGATTCTTTTACAGGACTTTTCTGTTGCCTCGGTTAAGACACTCGTTAGTGACTCCACTGCAGAGTCAAGCGTGGACACATTGCCTATGGAGGCAGCTCGTCTTCGAGTACACTAGCATAGACAGACCAGTTGGTCTTTATTCTATTCGCATAGGGTTTCACTGAATCAACTCTAAGAGAAAAATTTAAATCAATGTACATGTGGTCAGAGAAGGAACAGTACTTTGACACATTCCAATCGCTATTCATATCCTAGAATCTATCGCTAATAAGCGTAATACCAAGTACTTCCCATCTATTAGTCACAATAAAGGTGGGCTCATTACCCCTATTAACTACTGTTAGTTCATTTTCTACTATAAAGTTTAAAAGCAACTCATCTCGTAGATTGACATCCGAGCTGCCCCAGATGGTGTGGTGAGCATTAGCGTCTGTACATATAATGAGGGGAATGTTCCGCCTATCGGCATACGACATCGCCTTCCTGGTTAAACCGTTTGGAGGATCGTCCTGATCATGAGCCATGCAGAAGCTTATAAACCATACTGCCCGTGTTTTGTTTTCCATCGCGACAGTGCAAGTGTCCTTATCGCTAAAATCAGAGAGAATAAAAGTTTAAGGATGTTTTTGACCATAACGCAAGCTCTGCTCTTACCTTGTTCAGCTGCGTACAGAGTACTATAGCCGTCTAAACTAAGTTCGCAAACCCTGTCTTTATACAACAATGGTTCTTGGATGCAAATAAGCTCCTCCGCGCCTGCAGCTAATCGGAGGAGAAGGGCAGCTGACGCCGCTTTAGAGTGATGAAAGTTAATTTGTGTGACCTTCATCACTATGGACGACTGTGACGTTGGCATCCTCTGGCTCGTCGTCCGATTCCAGAAGGATGTCCTCATCGTCGCAACCTCCGTCCTGCCAAATAAGTCACCCACGAATCCTGTGATCGACTGGGTGTCCTCGCTGGCCGATGAAGCAGCGGAATCGTCTTCCATAGTTGCCATATTAGCCGTAGTCACCGGAGCTTGAGGCTTCTCCATGTCATCACCTTTGTAGACGCGGAGGAAGATAGTTCCAAAGCCATAGAATATCTTCCCCTGCATCTCCCGAAGTGATGTCAAAAAGTCACTGCTAATTATAACAGTGGCTTTCCTGGTTTCATCAACAGCGTCTGTAACCCGCACTATTTTCCAGTCTTGTGTGGGTAGCTTTGTGTTACTGACCTGCATGATTTCCAGGATCTCCTTGGAGTCGGATGGCTCAGCGGGGATCCTGGCAACAGATCTGGGCCTTAGCGGTACATCGGCCAGAGGTATTGCTTCAATCTTAGTGTCTCGCCAGACTTTCTTCAGGGACTCCACGGCATCTTTGTACAGCAGCGACGACCGCTCATCTGCACACGCTATTAATTTGATGTGCCCCTGATACCAACCGGCATTATAACATTCGGGTGGTGGTCCAGCGTAGCCCCTTAAAACCTTGAAAAACGTCTTGGAGAGTGCGGCGACAACCAGTTTCCAGTTTTAGGAAGAAATAGTGCCGTCACTGGCGTTGCGGTCAATGATCGCCCAAATTAGATGGTCTTTTGCCACCTTGTAGGATCTAATTAAAGGCCGTTGAGGCATATTCTTGGGCCTTTTAGTTCCAGAAAGGGTGTCCTCCCCTGATCTTTGCCGTTTAGACGCTGCTTCAGTTGGCTTCCGTGCAGGATTACCTTCCGTCGCAGTGGGTTGGAACCGTTTAATATCCTCAATATGGGATTTCGCCCACCGAAGAGAGCTTTTCTCTTGCTCCGTGAGCTCACCGTCCGGTTTTCTACCAAGTCGACTTATGCTTTTATAGGCATAACGCCTAGTGGTGTAGGCCCGTTTGGCGGGATTTATGTGCCTTTTGGGTTTTTTAAGTGAGGCCGTAGAGGCCGAGGGAGGTGCTGCTGTGGGCCTCGAATCATTCTTCGGGTGCCCTGTTTGCACAAGATTCGGCAAATGGGAAGCTGGTTTAACGGCAGACTGTGTCTTAACCGTCGAACTTGCACGCGAGGAAGGGAATTTGACGGGGTTTACTCCCGTCCGGACCTGAGAAGCCTTAGAGGTACTTGGTTTCGAACAACCTTGTACCAAGCTTGGTTTGCGACCGCCTGAAGGCTTGGTCATGATTTTTTGCGCACTAGTAGCAGACCGATTAGCAGAGCCTGGCGCATCCACTCTGCTAGACAGGGTCTCAGTAGCTAACAACTTACTACAGCCTGAAACCGACGTTGTAGTAGTTGGTTCTCCGGAGATTATGAAGCCTTTACCGGATACGTAGGGCGTGTGTTATTTTCGGACATTCGGAAGATAGGGGGCTTGCATTTTATGCCTACTGCCAGGCGAAAGGATTGCTGCCGCTCCACTGGAGACAGACGCAGACCATCAGCCGCTCAATATGGGGACAGACGCTGATAGATTTTTACGGACCGACAGACCTCAGAGAGCCTAAGATGACCGTTTTAGGCCAGCGGACCAGAATACTCCATTAGCCGCTCCAACTAGGTGAAACAGACGCTAATAGAGAGGGGAGGGGTAGTTCTTGTTTCGTACTCGATTTAGACCCTTCTGGCATGGGAGGTCCTACCTGTCGTGACTAACATCACTACCGCCAGCATGACACTAAATGTCACAGTAGTTAAGTCCTGGCATCGCGACAAGATGACTACCCATTCACGAGATAACGTACAAGTTGCAACTTTCATGTCAGCTATTGGGTATTCTGCAATACAAATTTACAATTCGTTTCCAGCAACATCAAGTGAAAAACTTGAACACGTTAAGGACCAACTTGAAAAATTTTTTATGCTTAAATTAAACATTACTTTGGAAAGATATAAACTTCATAAGATTGTTCAGAACGAGGGTGAAACTCTCGATGAGTATATAACGCGGTTAAGACTCCAAGCACAAAACTGTGAATTTGAAAAGCTAACCGATAGTCTTTTGCGTGACCAATTAATTTTGGGTATAAGGAACGATACTCTACGTACAAAATTATTGTCAGAAGACATAACCTTACTAAAGGCCCTCTAAATTGCTCAAGCTACAGAATTGGCGCAAAAGCAAACGGCTGAAATTCATAACGAAAATGAAAAATCGTAAATGCCGTACAAAAACACGAGAAAAGAAAAACAACAAATTTCAATTGCCGCAATTGCGGAAAAAAACATGCAATACGCAGCTGTCTGGCTTTTCGCCACGTTTGTAAAAATGCAAACAGAAAAACCATGTTGAAACAATGTGCAAAAGAAACGGCAATAAAAACAAATATCAAAACAGAGATGTTGCTTGTCTCTAATTGTTTATTGGGTGGATTTCAAACCTTTCAAACAAAAAAGAAGATAAATTTACAGAAGTTTTAAAGATTGTCACAGAATCGTATACAATTAAACTTGATACTGGCGCTGAGTGTAACTTGTTGCCAAAATTTATCGTTGATAAAATAAATGCTGTTAAAGTTCTGACAACTATCCATCCCTGTTATGTTGTGCTATCGAAACGTGGCAAAGATCATTATAAAGGGTTTTGTGTTGTGGTGTAACGTTTATGTTTAAAAATCCATCATTCAGCTGATTTTTACGTATCTCCTTCCACTTGGACCTACTATCAATCGCGGTGGTAAACTTTCTCTGATAAAACATAGATTTTGTAATTCTGATATGGTTTGTAACCTCTCTATGAGCGGATCTATGAAGAGCATTAAGATCATCCGTTTTGAATCTCTTCCATCGAGAATATAACTCATCACGTTTTTTTATTAAAAGCTTTATTTCAGGAGTAAACAAACCTTGTTCGTAGGCTTTAACAAGTTTAGTCTTAATTAGAACACACTGATCAAATAAGCAATTAATATTTTCCTGAATAAAATCTACCTGATCATCCATATTTCCTATACGCGATCCCAGTATATACCATCAATGGAGTGATTGAGTAAAGTATAATCAATGTTACGGAAATCACGAAAAGAAATGTAGGTATCCGGTTTAGTTTCAGGAAAATCATATGTCAGAAAAAGAATATCATGTTTCGATAAAACTGATGCTGAAAGTTGATCACACAGTAGATCTGTGATTCACAAATATAAGGTCAATCAAACTATTTGATATAGTATAAAAATGTGTTGGTTAATGAAGTGTTTACGGGGTATAAGTCAAGAGCTTTCATTGGTTCAACTAATGGCGATGATGATATCATCATATTGAACCGAAATATTCTCAAGAGTGGTAATAAAAGGATCAAGATCCATTTTGCTGTTAGCCCTATATATAATGCCCAATAGAATTTTTCTACCGTCTGAAATACGGATCTCAAGGAAGACATATTCGATTTCACTACAGCTGTCAGATCTTAACTTCCGGTTACATTCTATGCCATCACGAACATAAATTGCCACTCCACCGCCTCGAAACCTAACTTCAATATTATCAACTAAAACTCTCCTATCAGAACGAAACAGCGTGTAGCCCGATAGATCAAATATAGAGTCTAGAACCTCAACCGGAAACCAAGTTTTCAATACGCAAATAATAACAACGCCTGAGGCAGCAAACAAATACCTAAACTCATCCATTTTATTATGAAAACTCTGCGCATTTAGTTGAACTATTTTAAGACCAGTTTTTTGTCTAGAGAGAACTCTGATTATATTGTACACGCAGTCTTTGGATCGATAATTACCCGAACAGAACATAAATGTATGATACAATTGCAACGCAGTCAAAAAATAAATCGTTTAAAATAATGTTGAAAAAGAAGTTATGCATTAAAATGTAATTAAAGGTTTATTTGAATAGATGAAGTTTTTTTAAAAAAAAATTTAGCCTTTTTTGTGTATGTATTTAAATTTATATTGAGACTTCATATACCAATTCTGAAATTCGAACAATGCACTACTATTTTCGATAATATCCACTTCCGTTGCGCTTGAAAATAATTCGTGTAAAAGATTAATTTCATTAACTTGCAGCAATTCATCGGTTTCAGACTTTTTACTTTTTGCGAAGAATTAAAAAATTACCTATCATTGGAGATCCCAATGTGTCTCAAGCGAAAGACAAACTTTTTATTTGTGTTCTTAAAATTTTCTAAAGATTTCATGAAGAACCTCTTGTCATAGGGATAACAGCATTCCTAGAGTTGTTTTTATGTTTGTTGTTATGTTTTACTTTGTTAACACGAAAACATTGTTCATTGAAACGATTTTTATTTCGCAGTTCTCGTTCTTATCTCATCTTATTAATACGCAATAGCAGTGTTGCCAATTTGGTGAAATCAAATTTAAGCTATATATCTTAAAAGTGCAGGTACAGAAATGAAACTGAAAAAACGAATTTGTATGGGATTTCAAGGAATAGTAAAAGAAATTAATAGTTTCGGGCAGTTAAAACAAAAGCTTAAAAAAATTACTCTTAATGCCCTTTATGCACAAATACAAAATTTTAAACATTAATAACATTGCAATAGTTAAATATACATTAACCATTATAAAAAATTTCGTTATAGCGGAGATACTATAGAAAAAATAATTTATCTAAATGAGATATTTTACCAAATGAAATCATTTAAGAAATCTTTAAACTTAAAATTCTTTAGAGTTTTTACCTTCTTTGTTTTTTCGATTTAGCTCATTGTGTATTATTATTTCTTCCTACAACTGGCAACATTGATCTTTAAAAGCATATAGTTCAAAGCAGATCTACAAGGTAGTAGCGATTCCACAACAATACAAAATTTGTTGTAAAAATACCTGAGCAACTGTCAAAACTTGTACATAATTGGGTTGCACTGTTAGCACAGCTAAACCTCTCACAAATATCAAACATCATGCACAGTTGTGGTGTTTGGCAGTTTGGCATCAGCCATGTTGTTACGAGTATATTTTAAACACAAATTTAATTTTAAACAATTGACATTTAGTCTGGAAAATCAGCTGTGTTATCGCTACTACCTTGTTGATCTGCCTTGATATAGTTTTTGCATGAACTTTATTAATATTTATTCAAGTCTTGTTCTGTTTCACATTTGCAAATATTAGTACGCTCTTGTATGAGTTGATTGTTCTCTTTTCATAGTTTTTCATCTCTATTGAATAGAAACGAATGAATAAAAAATAATGATGAAGGTTTCATGAACATCATTATTTAGTTTCATGCAGATGTTTATTACGTGACAGCTATTACTCGCAAAAAAATTAAAATTACAGACACAGTTTAGTGAGCAAAACAGCTGCTTGTATCATTTTATGTCAATTTTGTTTCATTTCACACATTTCAATCGAAAAGTTTCTTGACGAGGGAGTTACAGTACATTGGTCCTGAACTACAATATGCTATTTTTTAGGAAATTTTTGATACATTTTAGTTAAATTTATCCCTTTTACTTTTTATTTGAAAAAGTTTCTTTGTTTTTTTTAGGAATTTTTGATCTTTAAATTATTTTCAATATGAAAATAATATTGGAACATTTTAATCATTAGACTAGTAGATTTATGTAATAAGATTTATGTAATATGTGGCGATATTCTTATCAATTTTGGGAAAATTTCTTTATTATTAAACCTTTTCTTGTGTTTCAAATAATTGCTTCGTTTAGTCGAAGACCATTCATTGGCTTTTTTATAAAGATGTTGAAGCACTTCTTGGATGTGTGAAAACTGATTTAAGTGCTAATAATTCACTCTAGGCAAGAAAGGGTTACAGATTTCTTATGGAATTCATAATTAATGGCTGACTTCATAAATGCAGTTTACACAGCAACACTAAAATGCATAGCGTTCATAAGTGACATAGCCTTATATTTGATAATGCCGTGAGTTCGTAATTGCAGTGAAACTGTTTTCCACGTGTTGTAGTAGCAAAATTTCGGCATGGTTTTCACTTGCTTTTTTGTCTTTCCGAAACTCAGAAAACGAAACAGATACTCGTAGCAATGCGTTCATAAGCGTCTTATCGTAAAGTATTGTTTTGCCTTCTGAAAGCATGCTTGCAGTGTTGATTTGCAACCTGTGTTCATGAAATTAGTCTATGCTATGGAATAGACTAACTTGTGACTTTTTCCTCACTCCATACTAAGGTGAAAGGTATATAAGATACGGCACTGCCAAATATTACACTTTTACTTATTTTTAGAAAATTCAATAAACGAACATGAAAAAACTGTCGTCTATTTGACTTTATGTTTCATAACACATACTTTAATAAAACTAAATTAAACTAAATACAATTTGCCCCAATCTGAAAACAAAAGTTTTTTCAAGACCAAATGTGATCTTGATGAATTAGAAAACGAAGAATCTACTCAAACACGAAGATGATTTTGTTTAGAATAAACAAACAAATTCCGCTGCGTCTCAAACAATTCAAAAAGAAAGAGAAAAATGCCATCTAAAGAAATACTAACACCACGATAAACTAAAGCTACGTTCAGGCGATTGTCAGATCTTACAATGTAGTCAGTAAAACGTTCTCAAAATTTCTAACAATCGTATGAACTGGCCATTTTTGTCTAACAACGTTCCCAGTTTTAAATCCAGTGGGATTAAACATTTTAAAATACATACATATGTACATATATTAATCGAAATACTATACATACCTAAAGAAAGAGGCATTTTAAGAAAAGCTAAAAGCAAAATATTGAAAAACATTTATCGTGAATCCGCAATCATTAAGGATGTATTGTGATACTAAACTTTTATCCAGTTCAACAGGAGAATTTGAAGACCATAAAAGTTACTGCTCCAGATCATGAACAATTATGATAAAATGTCACTAGCCCTTGGGGCTAGTAGAATTTTGGACAGAACCGATACATTTTGGACAACCATCAAATTAGAAAATCATAAAACAAAAAAAATTACCGCACTCGTTTTTGAAAATTCGAGCCGTCGCCAAATACGTCGAATTTTGGAAAATGCATTGTTTATTTCAATTTGTGATTGTAATTGTACATCACATTATACAATTTTTCGCTGCATCAGAAAATCTTATTTTATGTACATACATATGTACATATATAAAAATGTTATTTTTGTGCTTTTTATGGGAATCTCTCAAATTTAAGTATTTAAAATTTTTATTCGCACTTTTTCACAAAATTAATATTTTACTTATTCAGTAAAACATTAACAATTTTGTTTTTTTTAAATTTGTTGCTAGCAGATGGCTTGTAGGAAAATTTTTTTCCACGCCGCCGCACAGTGGCTGAAAATCGTTTTTCATTGGCCAAAATTCTGTAACTTTTGAACCGATCAAAATATTGAAGTAATTTCATTAAAATCAGTTTAAATTTCATTAAAATTGATTGAGGACTTTTTAAGGAATTCTA
This sequence comes from Gymnocheta viridis, assembly GCA_956483585.1. Lineage (NCBI taxonomy): Eukaryota > Metazoa > Arthropoda > Insecta > Diptera > Tachinidae > Gymnocheta > Gymnocheta viridis. The sequence goes on along the minus strand of OY101440.1, from coordinate 59,925,248 downwards.
GGTCACAGTTGAACTTTTGAATTTTTTTAACTTTTAGAGTGAAATATGGGTTGATTATTTTTTTATTTATTAAAAAATTGAATATTGGGAAATTAATAATAATTATAAATAATTTTTGTAATAATGGAATTTTTTAATGTTACACTTAAAAAAATTTTACACTGAATAAAATAGTAAAATCAACTGGAGATTTTGCTATTACAGAAAAATTAAAAATTTTTTGCTGACAAATTTGTTTAGTCAAAGAATAGTTACACTTAAAAAAAGCGTTAATATTATTATCTAAAAACATTGCTATTACTAAAGAAAAATTTATTATTTTTTGCTGTCAAATTTGATAATTTTAAAAACATTTTAAAAATAAAAACTGCAATAAATTTTAAAAGCATTTGCAACAATGGTAGCTTCTGTTTATTATTATTTTTTACTAATACTATGTTTTTCGTACTTAAATAACAATGAAAGGCAATTATAATTATTATTCATTTGACTCAAATATTGATTGCAAATATTCCATATTTTGTTCTGTGCTATCTCTGTTCTTTAGTAGTTTTTTGGCTTCTTCATCTAAATCCCGATGTTCCACTTTCCATTGATTGTGAATACTGGAGATAAACGGATCCGATGTTGCAAATAATATATTAAATAGATCTTCATTTGTTGAATTTCGTGAAATTTTTCTAGTATTGTGGTCTCTATAAAATCTGTAATCCTTGTTCCTTTTTTCCTGAGCCTCCTCTGATAGATCTCCAAGTGGCACCAAATGATATTTAATGACATCTTCTCCATGATAAAGGATTTTGTGAACTGTTGCAGACATATATCTCCATGGGTAGTTGGTTGTATATATTTTTGCAGTTTCCTTAGCATAATCTCCAAATTTACTAGAGTCAATTTCTTCATTGCACGCAAGTACTTCTAGGATTATTTTAAATCTGAAAATAAGGTTTAAATCCACTCCTGTTATTTCAGATGCTGTTTGTGGATCTGAAAAGAATCTTCTTGCGGTATTGCCATCATTTGTATTGCCTGACCCTTGTTTTGGCTGATCTATAATTAATCCAAATTTGCGATATTCATCTTGAACATGTTTCTTTTTTTAACTTCTTAACTCTTTGTTGGTTTCGTTGTTTCTAATTGATCCTGAAGACCCGAAATCCAAATCATAACTGATTTTTAGTATGTGTTCCATAAGTCGTATTCTTGCATGTAGTGGTGATAATCCAAATTCATATGCATCGGTATTATCTAATGATTTTGTCGGTATTTGGTTTAATTGGGTTGATGTTGCTTGGCATATAATGCAGCTGGATGCAGCCTTCGTGTTAGTCAAAGCCTGACCTACTTTTCCATCTATCATTGTCAGCACTAATTGGTAGCTTACTTCAATTTGCTGCCCATCTAACTGTAATTGTAATGGCTGTAGTATTGCAATTTGGGCCTTGATATCAATAACTTCTTTGTTAATGGCATCATGAGTTTCTTTTTTGAATTCAAATTTGATTGGCCTGCAGTATTTCGTAGAAGATGGTGTCTCATTTTTCCAAATATCCATTGTTTGCATTATACTAGTCGAAGGCTCTGAATCTTCCAAAATCTTTTTCATTCGCAATGGTACAAATGATACCATGAACATATCCGAGTCCGAAATATTTTCACATATAACTTGTTTGTATTGTTTTTGCCCGAAGAACCATCACATCCCCATTTACAAAAAGAATTAACTTTGTGTTCCCATATTTCTTTAACGCATTTCCTACATGTTATTTCCTACATCTAGTTACATGTTATTCACACATTGATCTTTAATTTCTTAGCAGGTAGTGCTTAAATTGAACAAAACTGCACATGTTATCCAGACCTTAATAACAGGTAAAACTTATTAGTACCTCGCCAATATGGGGTTGTTTTTTATCTTTAGTGGTTTAATGTCGCGATTATTGTTATAAAATTGTTTATGACTTTAATTGACCCTAACATTTGATAACAGGTAAATTTAGAAAGAGATCATATGTTTACTGTAATATTACTGTGATCATTTTATTACCAATTTTTGGCTGATCAAAACAAAGCCATTAAACCCTTTCGCAGGTATTATATTTAATTTTTTTAGTTTTACGTAGTCTAAAGTAAAAAAACATAAACTTTTAGGCAAAAAAGTGAAAATTATATACACCATTGTATACGAGTACTTTGGAGTAATTTCATTAAAATGAAAAAAGTGTTCTACACACGGCTCGTCACGGGTGCAAAAGTATATATAGCGGTAAAGAGGACACTTTCACCTTTCTCCGGGTGGTATACATTTCTTGTTCCCCTTTGTTCCCTAGAAGTTCTATTCCACTAAAGTTCAAATTTGAGAAAAATATAGTAGTTTCATAAATATTCCATAACGCCCCTAATATTAAACGCTAGAGCTCTGACCACTTACAACAACTAAAGACTATAATCCTACCAACATTATAAAAAAGACCGCAGGCCATTATCGATGATAGCTTACGAGTAGTAACCATTTATTTTTTATAAAAAACAAAAGAAAAACACCTTTTTCTGAAATTAAAAAAACCGTTGAGTTTGACAGCATGCCACGCTCACAATTATCAATGGTTTAACCTAATTTTTTGGCTACCTTAATCTGGATATATTAGCTGCAAAAGGGCGTAAAAATTTTAAAAATCGGTGACAAAAAAAATTAGACTTTTGGCCAATGAAAAACGATTTTCAGCCACTGTGCGCCGCAGCAATTTTTCCGTCTGCTAAAGCGGACTTTTTACATACGTCAAAATTTTATATTGTCAAAAAAGATATCATTTGGGACAGTAAAACATCAAATTTTTCCCCAAAAGCAAATATATTTTTACCATAATATTTTTCTACCGTTGGGCACATGCTCTAACTAAATTTATTATTCGAGATATGTTTCGATATTTTATTTTAAAGAATTTCACAAAGTTTTGTTTCTTGGAGGTTTTTAGCTAGTCTATAGATATACTATGTACATATGTATGTACGTATGTACATGAATCAAGAAAACATGATTGCGCATTCAGCCGTACAAAAAAAATTTCTACTGCACCATAGAATACAAAAGTGTTTTTTCGCACAAAACTAGAAATAACTACATACATAACTTCTAAACGGGTGCATCGATTTCCAAAATAATTGTAAATGGGCAGAAGAGATATGCAATCGAGTAAAACTTTTGAGTTTGTGCTTGAAGCTATTCATCGGGCTACCAAAATTTTACATTTTGGCCTGCTTTACATACAAAAATGTACTTTTGTTTACAACACATATTCTATTCTACGTCACAGCACAACTAAATCACACACAACAAAATAACGGACCTGCGCAATGCGCAATCTTGTTTTCTTGATTTATGGCATTGAAGTGCAGCCCATACCACAATTGTGGAAATTATCTCACACACATTCTTCCCACAGATTCTTATGCTCTTCATTTAGTCGTCGATGAGAAAGCGACGAATGCTTACGCGGCGGATGCTTATACATATTTTTATATACATATTTTTTTATTAACAGTTAATGAGTTACATAGCTCAATATATATTTTGCTAGCTCATTATGAGTTGACCCTTGGCGCATATAATATCAGTGTACCTATGGTTGGCTATAAACTTTGGCTTTAATTTAATAATAAAAAATAATTGATATATATTTTTTTATTTATAGCTACATTTACATATGTATTTTATTTTAAATTATTCAAAACTATTTAAAACAAAAATGAAGAAACTACATACATACATATAAAAAAATAAATACTATAAAAAAATTAGAAGAAACTAGAAAAACTAATAAAAAATAGACTATTTTCCAAGCAAAAAACAACACTCTAATAATAGTTATTATATTACATGTAGTTCCTAATTGTTTATCTTAGCGAAATAAATAATGCAAATATTTGGTATTCAATAAGAAATTTGGTTCAGTGTACGTACATCGTTACATCACAATACGAACCAAACCTGTCGTTCTGTGCGTTTGGCAATCACTGTTATAAATTGTTATATAGTTTTGTTTTTGTATGTCACGGGATTTTTTGTATGCTCTTCTGCAAAAAAGGCATACATTTATTCTAAACACTATCTTACTCTCGAAGAGTGCTTAAAATGCATTAGAATATAAGTGTTCGTTGTTTTTTTCAACATTAATATACCAAAGGGCAACGACAACTAGCTCACTTCTGCATCAGATTTGTCTTAGTTTACGAGTTAAGCATGGTACTCTGTCCATCATTTCGTGCCAACTGCTGTCAAAAGTCAATATAAAAAAATTCATCCGAAATAATTGCAAAATAATATGGCCGATATGTGCATCTTGTGAAAACATACGAAATGTTTCAGGCAACATATTTTTCAACAGCGAAATAATGTAAGCACCACATATTTCGTGCGGAATTGCAAACAACAGCTGATTAGATATTTCTGGGCGTTGTGGTTTTAATTTTAAGTTTGCTGCCCAGAAATAATTAAAATAATGTAAATATGATATTAAATGAAGCTGACTACTTTTTGCAGAACGTGTGTCTTCAATGAGCTCCTCCGCAGCAGCTGCGATTTGCATTAATTGATTCGTTGCAGTACAAGCTCCAAAATTATTTTGTTGTCCATTTGTTTTAATTTGTTATACCCTTCACCAAAAAAATTTGGAAAGGGGATATATAAGTAGGTTTATCATTCCGTATGTAATTTCTTCATTATTCATGTAAGACTTCATAAAGTATATTTATTCTGGATCCTTATAGATAGATAAGTCGAATGAGCGATGTCCGTCTGTCCGATTGCTATATTATGGTGTAAGTAGAATTAAGGCCTCACACAACATAGAGACATAAATTTTTCCTATTCTGTTGTTTTTTTATGGCCCCAACTGTCCCACGGTCAATTTTATGAAGCAGATCTCTTGTATGGAGTTCTACGAAGGTTTAGACTGCAAATAATTGAAGTCGGTCCATTAACGATTACAATATGAGCAAAAAAAATGGCATTCGAAATAATTTTATTTTTAAACATTTTTTGAAAAAGTTGCGTGGGGATTCAATCCAACAACCTACTGGTTGGTAGTCACAACCGCTTCTTATATGCCACAGAGCAGTTGTAATTTTCATAGTAGTTTACGCGTTTAAGAACATAATATATCTTATTTATTATAAAATACTAAAACTTCAAATTCTTGATGGAAATTGGTGTGGTTGTTGTAAATTGGCACTTTTGTCACACATATATTACACACATACTGTATGCATGTGTAAACTAAACAGTCTTAAAGTAAAGATTTGTTGGTTTGTTTTTGTTTGTTTCTTTAAACTTACTTTTGTACGTTTATTAGTATAATATTATGCATGCGTATTACAGTATTTTTTATCGCTTATATTTTCTTTTCGTATATAAATAACCATAATTATTTTTTATATTATTTATATTAAAGAAATGTAATGGATCGTCAAGACACTATGTACGAGTAAATATACTAAATCAATGAAATTGAATTTTAGTTTTGTTTTAAAAATGTATTAATATTTCATTTTTAATGACTATTTGTGATTTCAGAAGAAAGACAAAATTGATGCTTATATCCTTTTTTATGTGTAATTTTAATTATTTTCTATATTCAGGTGCAGAGCGTTCCTGCAGTCTATAAGAACCTCTTGATAATTAATATGTTGTTTGGATACTTAGTAACACATAACAAAGCAGAAAAAATCTCTTCCTGGCTAGAATTTGATAAGAAATGTTTCTTTCATTCTGTAACATCAGTGAGTTAATCTTCAACTAATTGCCTTTTCTATAAAATAAAAACAAAGTTTGATGTAAGAATTTAATTTGATATCAAGCTCCAAAATGTAATTAGCAAAGAAACTATTAAATTTAAACCCCCGCGAAAATATCGCATATTCTAAAAATTGCAACTGCAATATTGGAAATTATTCCCAAAATTTATTTTAAAAAAATCATATAATTGGCAACCGGCAGCCAAAAGTCGTGAAAAATCTCTTAAATGCCAAAAATTCTTAAAAAATATGCGAACATTAGAAAAATTGTACGATTCAATATTGATTAAAAAACAGCAAAATTATAGAGTAAAAAAACTTAAAAAATATCATTTCCATTTTGAAAATTAAACTTTTATTAAAAACTATTTTGTATTTGGAATAAAAATTTTAAATGCATTTTTTTTATAAAAGTGTTGCAAATGCCTACTTTCCACAAATTTATATTTAGCTTCTAGATTGCATTATCCAGTGAAAAATGTGGGCTTAATTAAAATGTATTCTAAGAATAGTTCGCAATTCATCAAATATTTTTCAAACAATCAGTTCCTATCTTATACATACATATGAACTTTGGATTTTTAGGGAATGTTTGGGGAAAAAATCCAAAACAATTTGTAAAGCGTAGCGATAATAGTTCGCGATCTGTACCGCGTCTAAAGTATAGTATATGCTTACATATTTGAATTTTATTTTTTGCATATTTTCGTATTTTCCCCAATTCAACATATACAAAATGATAAATTAGGATCTTAGGAAATAAAATATTGATTTCTTCATATTCATATAAAATTAACTGCTCTTACATTCATTAAAAACACATAAAAAATCATAGTTTTGCGGAATATCGCATTTGATCGTAATTTTTCATATTTAGTGCTCTGTCTTACACAGTAAACGCAGAAGAAGATTTAAATAAAAAATGTTTTTAATTAAAGTAACACGTGTATAGATCAGGTTTTTAGTAACTTTTCGGAAAGAATATATGTTGATTCAATAGAATGTAGCCTTTCAGATCATAATATATTATGTTGCAAAATTAAAAGTAAAACTCTAAACAATGAGTATATTGAAAAAACAAAAATCTATTGTGACTATATGAAGGCTAAAGAATATTTACAAATTAATTTACCAGTTGATTTTGCAGAGTTAAGTGCCTCTGATTTGACAGATGAATTGATTTCTTGTATGAAAGCTGCTTTAAACAACTCAATTGTAGTTTCTAATTATAAAAAGCAACTTCGTTTTGAAATAACGCCTTGGGTAAATAAAAACCTGCAAGAACTAATATTATTTAAACAAAATTTATTGAAAAAAAGACGTAAAAGTAAAAATAAAAAGAATTTTGGGGATATGCTAAAAAGGTTAAGTAAAATAATAAAAATAGCGAACAAGGAATGTAGAGATAAGTACTATGTTCATAGCTTAAACAAGGTTGAAAATGACCCAAAAAAGTGTTGGAAATTCATCAATACTACTCTCGGTCGCTTAAAAAGTAACGACTTTAATTTAAATGACCTTCAAGGGCAAAGAATTTATTTAGACCAAACTAAAGCCAATTGTTTGAATAATTATTTTTTAACGTCTGTGGAAAGCCTCAAGAATGAAATTGAGATTGAGCAAGGAGATAATTTTAATTTGTTAAGAACACTGCATGAATTACCGTATAGTTTTCAACTTGGACATGTTGGCGTTAATGATATATTGGACGTTATAGCTGATATGAGAGAGAATAAGAGTCCTGGATATGATAACATATCACCTAAATTTGTCAAAAATTGTGCAGAAGAAATTTCCCCAATATTAGCTAATATTTTCAACAAAATGTTAGCTACTTCTGTGTACCCTGACATTCTTAAAATTCACAAAGTAATTCCGATACCCAAAGATGTTAAAGCTTGCACCGTAGATAAATATCGTCCAATTGCGGTACTTTCAACTATTGATAAAATTTTTGAGAAAATTATTTACGAGAGACTATTACATTACATGGAAAGAAATAATTTATTATATGATTTTCAGTTTGGTTTTAGAAAAGGTTGTGGTGCTGAAGATGCCGTATTAAATGTAGTTAATTATATTTGTAAAAGCTTAGATGAGGGCTCTACTGGTGTTGCAGGTATGTTTTTTGATTTCTCCAAAGCGTTTGATCTTGTTGACCATCAAATATTGCTAGATAAATTGTCATTATATGGTGTAAAGGGTAATGAGTTACTACTGTTGAAAAGTTATTTTTCTAATAGAAAACAATATGTTCAGGTAAATAAAGAGAATAGTCTTATGGGCCCTGTGAACTACGGTGTGCCACAGGGAAGCGGATTAGGTCCACTTTTGTTTTCAATATATATAAATGATATAAAGAATCTTAATTTAACTGGAAAAATTTTCATGTTTGCGGATGATGTGTGCTTATTTTATCCATTTAAGCATGACATAACTTTACAAACTCAAATTGGAAGAGATACGTCTTTGTTATTTGAGTATGCACGTCTAAATCGCCTTATACTTAATCCCGGTAAGACAAAACTGATTCGTTTTCGACCGAACTCTTTCCGTCTTAATGACTTTACGGTATATATCGATGGGATACCTTTAAAAGAAACCAATTCAGTAAAATATCTTGGCATCACACTACAAAGTAATCTTTCATGGGATATGCACATAACAGATATTAAAAAGAAAATTGCTCCAGGAGTTGGAATCTTATATAAATTGAAGAACAAACTAAGTGTAAAAGCTAAACTAATGATATACCACTCTCTGATACAATCACATTTAAATTACATGGGGGTAGTATATGCTTATAACAAAAATAGTGCCATATTGAAGTCTCTGCAGTGCATGCAAAATAAAGCGTTGAAAATAATTTATAACTTACCAATGTTATACCCAACAATTGATCTGTTTGGAAGTATTTGTAAAACAATTCTACCAATTTATGGGCTTCATGAATATCAAGTTTTGAAATTTGTATTTAAATCTCTACATAATGTCGGCTATAGAACCATATCTTTTACGCAAAATCAATCACATTTCAATACGAGAAATGCAAATAACTTAAGAATTCCAAGATGTAGACTAGAAAGAACTAAGCAACGTGTAGATTACATTGGTAGTATGAAATTTAATAGTCTACCTGATGATTTGAAATCCGTAAATAGAATTTCAACATTTAAATTATCCTGTAAAAAATATTTGTTGAACAAGATTGAAACGTTTCTGTAACTATACCAAAATTTTTTTTTTTATTTCTTATTTAATTTTTATTTTTGTATTTATTTATTATTTTATAAATTTATTTATATAAATAGATTTAGATATTGTTAATGTAATATGATTACATATTGAATTTTGTACAAATAAGTTTATAAGACTGCCAACTTGCCCCAATAATGTCTTTAAGGCGCTGGGGCCGTTACTAAAATGAATATTATATTTGTATGTACAATGAATTTAAAGATTTAAAAACTTTTGTTTGTTGAGGGTTTTTAGCTAGTCTATAAACATGCATTTCATTGGTGCTTAAGCCAAATCATCAGTAGACCTTAAACCTAATTTTTAAATGTTTCAAACCTCTTTACTTATACAAAAACTTTTAAAAACTCAATAAGAGTTATAAAAATTACAATAGTATAAGCATAGTATGCTTTGAAACTTATTCAAAAATCCCAACAAACAAATTATTATATTCGATATGAATCTATTTTATTTTCTTTACCACCTTTTTTACAATTAGACGCCCTTTGGGTGACAATAAAAGTATTTAATAAGGCAAAACGGAAAATAAAATGTTAACTAGGTAATTATGAAATTTATATTAATCGAGATTGCCTCGATATCTTTTTTCAAAGATTTAAAAACTTTTGTTTGTTGAGGGTTTTTAGGGGGTTTAAAGAAAATAAAATAGATTCATATCGAATATAATAATTTGTTTGTTGGGATTTTTGAATAAGTTTCAAAGCATACTATGCTTATACTATTGTAATTTTTATAACTCTTATTGAGTTTTTAAAAGTTTTTGTATAAGTAGAGAGGTTTGAAACATTTAAAAATTAGGTTTAAGGTCTACTGATGATTTGGCTTAAGCACCAATGAAATGCATGTATATAGACTAGCTAAAAACCCTCAACAAACAAAAGTTTTTAAATCTTTGAAAAAAGATATCGAGGCAATCTCGATTAATATAAATTTCATAATTACCTAGTTAACATTTTATTTTCCGTTTTGCCTTATTAAATACTTTTATTGTCACCCAAAGGGCGTCTAATTGTAAAAAAGGTGGTAAAGAAAATAAAATAGATTCATATCGAATATAATAATTTGTTTGTTGGGATTTTTGAATAAGTTTCAAAGCATACTATGCTTATACTATTGTAATTTTTATAACTCTTATTGAGTTTTTAAAAGTTTTTGTATAAGTAAAGAGGTTTGAAACATTTAAAAATTAGGTTTAAGGTCTACTGATGATTTGGCTTAAGCACCAATGAAATGCATGTATATAGACTAGCTAAAAACCCTCAACAAACAAAAGTTTTTAAATCTTTGAAAAAAGATATCGAGGCAATCTCGATTAATATAAATTTCATAATTTTACAATGAATTTACTTAAATAAAAAAAAAAAAAAAAAAAAAAAATCCATCTGTTTTCTTAGCTGAATATGAACTACCGAATTCGTATTTTTTTAAATCAATTGTGGTGGAAATTCGATTGCGTTTCTATATCAGAAATATACAGGATCTATTGAACCAAAACCTTTATCGTCTGGTCCAACCGCAATACAGATACATAAGTAAATGGAAAAGTTATCAAAATTTTAAAAAGACAACTATCAGAATACCACTAGTTTACATACATATGTACGTACATCATACGAGTTTCAAAGAAAAATTAAATTAAAATAATGAATTAAAATATGTTGTTATATTTTATAATTAAACATTTTTTCTTACGCCGTCAAGTTATTTTTATTTTTGGTATTATTATTAAATTATATCAAATAAAAACGTCAACAACTTACTAAATTCATTATATAATTATTTTATCACTGTACAAAATCCTTTCTGATAACATATTGGATATTTTTGAAAAATAAACCTTTTATCGTTCATAAAATTGGAGAAAACGCAAAAATAAAAAAAAAATATTATAAATGAGATTGTGGAACAAACTTTTTTAAATAAAAAGTAAGAGTAATAAAAACAACTAAAATGTATCAAAAATTCTTAACAAAAATAGCATTGTGTTGTGTTCAGGATTCGAAACCGTGGCAGCGGGTAGAGTACGGTTTCAAATCCAGAACAACCACTTGCTATTTTTTTAATTTTTGATACATTTTAGTTATTTTTATTACTTTTACTTTTTATTTCAAAAAGTTCGTTTTCTTAAAGAATTTTTGATAGCTTGAAATTATTTTCAATATGAAGATAATATTGGAACATTTTAATCATTAGACTAGCATATTTATGTAATAGGTGTCGATATTTTTATCTATTTTGAGAGAATTTCTTCATTATTAAACCTATTCTTACGTTTAAAATCATTTCTTTGTTTAGTCGAAGACCACTGGCTTTTTGATAAAGATGTTGAAACACTTCTTGGATGTGTGAAAAATTATATAAGTGCTAATAAGAGGATGTTAATATTTTTATAATGCAAGAAAGTGTTACAAATTTGTTACAGAATTCATAATTTATGGCTGACTTCATAAAAGCAGTTTGAAAAGCAACACTAGAATGCCTTGTAAACTCATGCTTCCAGTGTTGCTTTGCAAGCTGTGTTTATGAAATCAGCCTATACTATGAAGTAGAGATTAGAAACAATAATGCGAGATCGTGATTAATTTTTTGTTTCCATTACGTGAGGGTGCGTCCGTGAGACGGTGAGTGGCAATTTTTTTTTTTGCTTTAATGTAATTTTTTCCATTTAAATTATTATTTTTTTTTCGTATTTCGTGGTCGTGAATTTTGGCGATTGTGACTTCTTTCGTCACTCCATACTATGGTGAAGGGTATATAAGATTCGGCACATCCGAATATATCTCCCTTACTTGTTTTTAAATAAACACATTTTTTTGTTTTCATAAGAAAATCGATGTTGCTCATATCAAAGCAATAAAACCGATAAATTTGTTCTAAATCGTGGAATTGTCGCCATTGCTCAGTTGCCAAAATTTCCAAATGAAATAATCAAAGTTGCTCAATATTTTTCGCAAATTTGAACAGAGTACTAAGCTTTAGTTGTCAATGAGTTTGAAAAATTCTAACTTTATTATGAGTTAGATCAGAAAATACCGACAGGAAGTAAATTCAAAGTAAAGAAAACACAAATACAAAATTTTACTTTCTTTATACGTCCCAAGAATTCATATTTACTAGCACTTGTAAAATATAAAGAAAAACAAAATTTTGCTGGTATACTCTAAAGACAGAAAGAGTTTGGACGTTCTGTTCTGTTACGAATCAGCTGTTTTGTTTCTGTTTAATTGAAAAACTGTATGTGTGGTTTGTTGTTACTTTTTCGTTCTGTTCTCTTGCGGACTATTCTGTAGAAAATAAAATACAACGTTAAGTGATAGCCAAGAATTTGTATTAGTTTTTCATGGTGTGAAATATTACAAATTTTGTTTTAAAAAGTCAGAAAATATTATTTTAATTCAAATTATTAAAGATTTATATATTTTTGTCAAGTAAAAAACATTTTGCAAGCATTTACAAAATTCATTCCCATAATTAAGTATATCGTCCACATCCGAAAATTCAGACACAGAACAAGTAAGTAAGAAATATTTTCTACAGAAAAGAACTGCACAGAACGGCAACGAAAAAAAAACTAATGAGGCCTTAAGTGTTATAAAAAATAGGCATTTAAAGTATTAGTTTTTTCCAACTATGTGCATATGTAAGAGTACATACATACGTATATCGTCGGTCACAGGTTGACAACTCTTAACATTTTTTTTTGTACTTTTCAGGAGACAAAATAAAACGCTATTACTCCGTTACTAAACCGTATTGGAAGTAAATAAAAAAACAAAATAAGTAGGAGATATTTATTGTAAGATGGTGTAAAGAAAACAAAGTTATTGAAATTATTTCGCATAAAAAAAATAAAATATATAATACGTGTTGACAATTTAAAAAGTTTTAAAATGTTGCTTGCTTATGTAGTCTCAATTTTAAAAATATAGTCAGTCGCCCTTATTGTGATTGGTGTTTTTGTGGCGAAAGTCGGACGTTTTTAAAAAGTGGTACCTAGTTAGCAAAAATTCCAATACATACGACACATTTGTGTGTAAAAAGTTTATAAAATAGTCGTTAAGAATTTTCTTCAAAACATAGTAATTTAATTTAATTAATTTAATTTTAATTTATTATTTATATGATTATTTTACAAAAATTTTACGAGCGAAAATTTTACACGGTAGCATAAGATTTTAAATTCGATACAAACTCCGACAGTTGGCGTAATGCGACAATTATAGCTTTAATTGAGGGGAAGGTTATCATAAAAATAATGATAATCTGATGGTATAAATTTTTTAAGATCTTGCAAATCTTTAAATTTTTCTAAAGTTAATTTTAGTATTTCTTCAAAAAGTTGGTCGTAAGTTAATAAACGAAGTACTATTTTTTGGGTCTTACTGAAAGAATTTCGTAGTTATTTTCTGCAAAATCAAATTTATAATATATGGTACCATCTGGTTTATAGAGTAGCTCTTTAATATCTCTTACACATGGATCTCCCTTTTTATTGCCAGGTCTAATACTGTTGTACTTCATAACTTTGGGATCGTCATATTTTTTAAAGAAGTCGAAGTTTAATAATATTGCCTCGTGTGGAGTCTTTTGAGCTGCTCTTGTCATTTCAGCATATTGTGAAGGAACGTGAATTCCATCGTATATTTTCATTGCATTTTCTATTGTAGCATACACACTGTCAAATTCCATTTGTGTATGCCCAGGTTCCAAGAATTTTTGATACACATCTACATTATTTTGGATACTAATATTTAAAAGAGCATTCAACAATACATAATTTCTATTCTGATACGTGCATCATTCAATCCATATTACTATTGGCGATTTAGGGTTACACGACTTGTCAGAATTTTTTGCAAATTCATTAACATAGATATTCTATTACACAGCTTGCAAAAACTGATGACTAAGTATCTGCATTCACCTCGGAAAACCAGTAGCCTTTTACAGATTTTGAAGGGAGTTCGTACACAGTAAAATTATGGGTTATTAATTTCCTTCGATAATATCGCTACTTGCTCGAATATAAGGACATACCTTCATCAATGGAACATCTTGTTAAAAATATACGGATTCGCCAACAATTGATTTGTTTTTTTCTTTTTCTTTTTAAAGCCGTGCTTTTACCTTATTGTTTTGATGTTTGTTGTACTCTGCTTCAGATATTTGGTTTAAGGAGTATCTTAGGCAAGTGTCACACATGTCTTTTTTTGGACGCTGGAAAGATATTTTCTGTTTTTTTTAATATTGGCAAATGACGTACGCGACATTGGACTTATAGCCTTGTCTTCACAAGATTTGCAGTACTCTTTATAGACGGTAAGCATGCCTCCATTGACAGGTTCTAAATATTTTTTTAGTATATTTGCGACAATAATGCGAAGGCAATGGTGGGAGACTATTTATGTATTTCATTGAAAATTCGGTTTGCTCCTTTTTGTTGTTTCCACTTCTGTTGCATTGCATTTCACCGGGTTCTTCAAACATACCGCAATTCCACTTTTTATTCCAGGAGTTCACTGTCCATTCACCAATAACTAAAGTATTTAAAAACATTTATTTACAAACTCTTATTTTGTGTTTCCTTTACTCAAAAAATAGTTCAGCGTATAAGACCAATTCCTTGCACTGTCGTTTTTTGTAGGTCTTTTGGCCTTTGACATCTTATACGAATTAACCACGAGAATTTGCTTTACTTTCCATGTCATATTCTAAAATAATTTAAATATACATTCACAATCTTCCTATGTAAAACTTTGGCAATAGCGTAATTTGGACATGCGACAATATTCTGAATCACACGTTAACATGGAGATTTTTTTTGGACGCGTGCCATCGTTATTTATAATTAATGTTTGTAAGTAATTAGTCGAACTTATATATTGTATATATGTATTTTGAAACGAATCGTTGGCTCAAGTTTAAATCCGAGTTTACCCATTTATTTTTTCTAGTTTTTTTTTTCATTTAAATTCATTATTTTTTCCATATATAGTACGCTCTTAATAAAAAATAATGAATTTATTAAAAATAAAAAATAAATAAATTAAAAAAAAATGGGTAAACTCGGATTTGAGCTTGAGCCAAACTATTCGTTTCAATATTCATATATGTAAATGAATTTATTTTTAAAAATTATTCAAGTGGTACACAAGAATAATAAATAGCACTCAGGTTCGTTTATTGATCAGTGATTTTTATTTTAATATTAAAAGTATTTATACAAAAATATAGAACAAAAATATAACAAAAACAATATAGAGAAATCAAATTGCAAATTATACAATATAAATAAATTGCAGTATAGACAAAATAATAAAGTTAAAAAAATGTATGATAATAATAAGAAAATATTTAGTGATGGCCGGAAATCGTTCATTCATATGCTGCCGTTCAAATTTATGCTATAGATTTATGAAATTATTTTTTCACACGTTTAACTCTAGCAAAATAAAAAAAATAAAAACAAATATCAAATTTCGTTCTCTCTGGTAACAAAAATGTAAAAAACGAAAATTTTTAAATTAAAAATCTGCTGACTTATTGAATCTCACGATTTGAATAAAACGTAGACAATAATTATGCGCGTGTTAAATTGCTGACTTATTAATACACATGAAGATTATTTTTAATTTGTGAAAAACTGAAAGAATTAACAGAGATAACACAATGTACATTTGATCGTATGTAACAGTTTTGTAGTATCTAATATCAATAAAAATAGTAATTAAAACGGTCTCCTGTAAAATGTAGTTTTTGTAACATACGATAATATCACGCACGGGAGTCGATATGTACAAAATGTGAAAAAGTACAAAAATTAGGAAAAAATTTAGCTAGTAGAGAATTTATTTTTGCAATCGACTCGACAAGCCTAACGATTAAACAAACCATTCATTATTTTATATGTGTAATGTTTAATGAATTGTTCAAATTTTATTATTTTGTTAAGATTTATTTTTATTTTAATAAATATTTTAATACCGAAAGTTAGTCAAAATAATAAAATCGCTCCAGTTAATTGAAGCAATTATTAAGTTGAGCTATATTTAGGTGAACATCATAATGCCATATTAACTGAAGTTAAATCGACATTGTTAATCTGTAATAATAAAATAAATATTTTGTTTCTTAACTTATATATAAATAGTCAGTAAGAATTGTAAATTATCATAGACTTAACTAAATATTTGAACAAATTAAACGCTCGTTTCTGAATAAGGTTTTTTGTGCAAAGACTCGATTAACCAAATAAATTGGTGTTGACTTCCATTAAAAACTTCTTTTCAACACAATTACGTACATACCGCGTGTTTTACTTTACAATAGTTATTCAGTTACGTACTATTAAATAAACAAGTAATTTATTACTAGGGCTTATCATACAACAGATAAACGGGTCAAACCCAGGCGAAGATGATTTTTTTAGTTGTGTGTGTTCGTGAAAAGAAGTTTTTAGCGCTTAGTAAAATAGTTGTGACAAACAGAATAATACAAACGAACGAGTTCATTACCCACGCAGCCATTAAATTGTTATTGTGTTTTTGTATTCAAGGTTTTTGATAATGGACATCGTTGTTTGTGAGCTAAAGTGGTTAGTAGGTTTGTCAGGCAGCCTTGTTTTGGCTGGATTGTTCAGCTTTTAATGATTTTCAAGTTTGATGATAAAATAACATTTTTGCAGCTACATAAAAAATCTAGAACAAACATAAGAGGGCTTTTTAGATTATAAATATCCTTATTGATACATACATACATAGTATGTATGTATGTATCTACATGCATGTATATGTAACATGAACACTTTTTCCAAAGAGTCTATCACTTTTGACATGTAAATCAATCATCAGTATTTTTTATTGAATTTTTCTTTATTTAATTACAATATAAATTTTTTGTTCTAGGTAAGCTTATTAATTATAAAGGACGAGCTCAATTTGCACAAGCGAAAGGAAATGTGTGGATATTTGAAACGCAAAAAATTGTGAGTTTTTTTTTTAATTTTACAACTTGTTTTAATAATAATTAAATTTATTGTTCGTGACGGGGGGCAAATTACGGCATTGGATATCGAACGAAATTTCCATACAAATTCAAAAGCTTTGCATGGGATTTCGTTTGATATCGAATGCCATAATTTGCCCCTATGTATCGATATCTTTTTTCAAAGAATTGCATTTGAATTTATTTTAATAATAATACATTTTTGATAGTAATGAAAAAATGGGGGTATTGTAACTAAATTTCAGTTAATTGGTAAAGTTACGATTCTTAACAAGACTCTTAACATGAGCTAATGGCTTTATGTTTGTAATCAAAAAACAAAACTTCACCCATCAAACATGAAAGGAAAATATGCTTTTATTTTTCCATAAGGTTCATGAAAATGCCAAAGTTTTGACGTAAATAAAAATATAATCAATATTGTGTGATGTTTTAAAAGGCTTGTTAAGAGAGATTGCGTAACAACGCTTTTATAACATGGAATTGAGAAGAAAGAGGGTGCAGATAAAAGAAAACCTATTCAATAATAAATACAAAACGACACCAATAAAAACAATAAGATATTCAGTTATATAGTGTAATGTAAGCCGCCTTATGATAAATTAAAATGTCAAGGTTTGACATACTATGTAAATAAAAATATAAACTGTTGCGATATTCACTTTCTGAATTATGAACTTATTTTTGTCTGGCAACTTTATTTAATTATTGTTCTTATATTCTTCCCGTTTTTGTTTCCTTTCTTCTGTTTAGTTCTCTTCCCATTATTCAGTTCATTAATTTTGTAATCCATTTTTATTTCGAGTAATTTTGCATTAAATATAATTTCAAACTAAATTACTTCGTTGTTTTATTCCGAACAAGTTTACGGGCATCTGCATTTTTATTTACATCGATTTGTATACCAAATCACATATCTTCAACAGGTTATGGGCCCAGGTGCCCACGTGCTGCATATGCCAGTGACTTTGAGCAAATAAATTTATGGATAGCGACGAGTCGATCCCATTTGATTCTGCAATTGTTTCTGGTTTTTTGGAAGACACAATCGACAGCGTTTGTTTAAACTCTGAGATTCCGGCTGAGCTTGAAAGTGGGAAAAAAGCAAGCATGAGTGAATCAAGAGTTTACCACATTCATCGATTCAACGGGCAGAACTACCAGCTATGGCGACGACAAATGGAAATATATATGGCGGAAAATAAATTAAAGCCATACATTCTAGGCACAATGGAAAGAACACAGCAAAATGCTACACAATGGGACGAAAAAGATGCGGAAGCGCAGGCATTCATTATGAGAGGAATAGAGTTGGAGCAACTTAAGTACCTCACCGAATGCTCAACATCAGCGCAAATGTGGTCAAAATTAAAAGCCATTCACGCTGAAAAAAGTGAACAGTCTGCACAAGTTCTTCTTGAAAAATTTATGAGTATCAAAATGACAGATGACGAATTAGTTGTTGATTTTGTTGCAAATGTTATGTCGATAGCACAAAGACTCAATGATATGAACTTAGAACAAAAACAGCCTATGATTGTTGCAAAAATTTTGAGCAGTCTACCAGTGAGATTTGATCACGTACGCACCGCTTGGTATGCAGTGCCACGAGAACAACAAAACATAGAACGATTGACTGAGCACCTTGTTAATGAAGAAAGTCTTATGAATTTACGTACAAATGGCAACAAAAACAACAACAGTGGCCCCTCGAATGCCGTATATACAGCAAGTAAATCCAGAAACAAAAATAGCAACAACTATAAACCGAACCAAAAACGAAGTGGCAAATGCAATTATTGTCAAAAACCGGGACATTGGGCAAGAGAATGCAGAAAACGACAGAGCGATCAAAGAAACAAAGAAGATAGAAAAAATGAGTCATGTTCACTGGCATTACAAAATGAAACAAATAAAACTGATGCAAATGCATATTTGTTTAACGTAGACAAATCAATAAACCCTAATAAAATCGAAAATTACTTTTATGCAGACTCAGGTGCCACCGACCGCATGTCATTCCAGAAGGAACTTTTTACAAACTACAAAGCTGAAACATCAGAAAACTCATATGTGCGAGTGGGCGATGGACGGCGTTTAAAAATTAAAGGTAAAGGTGACATCAAAATACAAGGCAAGTCAAATGAAATGTTTTTAATTAAAAATGTATTGTTGGTGCCAGAGCTCGATAAAAATTTTATATCAATTTCAAGAGTAACTGAAAGAGGCACTAGAGTAATTTTTGAGCCAGGTGGTGAGCATGTTTATTTTATAAAAAGCAATAATATAGTGGCTGAAGGCACAAGCGAAAACAGATTGTACCGCATGAATGTAAAACCACTTCTGACATCATCAATTAATGTGCTGACAAAAGAAAGTATTATGCTATGGCACGAGCGGCTAGGGCATGTAAATTTTAAAACGCTGCGTCAAATGAGCGAAAATAAAATTGTGGACGACTTGAACATTTCATATGTACCAAAAGAACAAACATTTTGTGAAGGATGTGCCTATGGTAAACAGCATAGGAATTCTTTTCCTAAATCTGGTGCTAAGCGAGCAAGTAAGCCAGGTGAAATTTTCCACATGGATCTTTGTGGAAAAATGAGCCAATCATCAATTGGAGGGTCAAATTATTTCTTGCTTTTAAAAGACGACTATTCGCGATATTGTTTTGTATATTTTCTAAAGAATAAAACAGCTGTTTTAAATAAGCTGATGCAGTTCTTGGCAGATGTTCAGGCAGACGGACATAAAATAAAACGCATAAGATCAGATGGCGGCCTTGAATTTTGCAACGAGGAGGTAAATAATTTATTTTTAAAAAATAACATTAAACACGAGGTAACAACGCCGAGAGCTCCTGAGCAGAACGGGTTTATAGAGCGGCAGAATAGAACTGTTGTTGAAAGTGCTAAAGCGATGCTACATAGTAGGCAGTTGCCACTATACTTATGGGCTGATGCAACTCATACTGCAGTTTACATAAAAAATCGAACAGCGTCCGACGTCATTGACAGGTGTACTCCTTACGAAAAATGGTTTGGAAGGAAACCTTCTCTTGCAAATATTCGCGTTTTTGGCTGCGATGCATACATCCACATTCCCAAAGAGCAGCGTACAAAATGGGACAAAAACTCTATCAAAGGCATATTAGTCGGCTACAATGAGGAAAGCAAAGCTTACAGGGTATTTGATCCAAGTAATAGACGAGTGCTTATCCGACGTGACGTCGTATTCAACGAAACACGTATTGCAGTTAACGAATACTACGAAACTAAACAAAGCAGCGTTCAAGAAGAAGAAGACAACGTTCATCAATCACCAATTTTCAACAAAATTGAAAAGCAACAACGAAGTCCCTACCCATTAAGAAGTACTTTAAGAAAACAAAACGATGCTGAAGCAGAAAATAATGTTGGTGAACTATGTGTAGCATGCGTAGAGCCATCAACCTTAGATGAGGCAATGTCAAGTGCAGACTGCGAGCAATGGACTGAGGCGATCAATGAAGAAATAAAGTCTCTTCAAAAGAACAACACATGGATTTTGGTCCCACGAACCAATGATATGCATGTTATTACTAATCGGTGGATTTTTAAGAAGAAATTCAAATCTAATGGCGAAATCGACAAATTCAAAGCACGTTTAGTTGTGAGAGGATGCTCTCAAACACAAGGTCTTGAGTACGACGAAATCTACGCACCTGTTGTCAAGTACGATTCTGTTAGGGCAGTATTAGCTATAGCAGCAGCCCATGCTATGGAAATTATACAATTTGATGTTAAAACGGCATTTCTACATGGAAATTTAGAAGAAACCATCTACATGGAGCAGCCAAAAGGATTTAGCCAAGATGATCGAGTATGTTTACTAAAAAAGAGTTTGTATGGGTTGAAGCAAGCCTCAAGGCAATGGAACAAGCGAATTGTAAAATTTCTCATCGATTTCGGGTTTAAACAGTCATGGGCCGATTTATGTGTTTTCACTTATGAAAATGGTAATGACGTGATGTATTTACTACTGTATGTTGATGATGGACTTATATGCGGCAACAATTCCAACATACTCAACAAATTGTTACACAACTTACATTTCGAATTCCAAATAACACACAGCAACGCCGAATTTTTCGTAGGTCTTCAAATACAAATTAACATAGAAAAGAATTCGCTAAAAATATTTCAACGCGCTTATACTGAGAAGGTTTTAGAACGCTTTAGTCACCTTGATTGTTTTCCTGTATCTACACCTGCAGAAGTAGGTAGACATTTTTCAAAGAACGATTCAGATATTAGAATGGAACAAAATGTTCCATACCGTGAAGCTATTGGGTCCTTAATGTATTTGATGGTGTGCACTAGACCTGACATCGCCTACATCATTGGTGTATTAAGTAGATACTTGGAGAAACCATCGCAGTCTCATTGGCAAGGCGTTAAAAGAGTTTTAAAATATCTAAAAGGTACTATGGATCATGGTATTCATTTTAATTTGAATTCTAAGTCGTTTCAGCTAAAGATGTATTGTGATGCTGATTGGGGTGGTGATCCAGATACCAGACGTAGCATAACAGGCTACGCTGCATTTTTAAATGGTGGTCCAATTGCTTGGAAATCTAGAAAACAAACCGTTACGGCAACTTCAACAACGGAAGCTGAGTTTGTTGCTCTTTGTGCTGCGACAAAATCTACCAAATGGCTCAGACAACTACTGCTCGAGTGTGGACATGAACAGGTTTTGCCAACTCTAATGTTCTCCGATAATCAACGAGCGATAACTTTAGTCAAAAATCCTGAATCGTCTAAGCGTACGAAACACATCGATATTCAGTATTTCTATACATGTGACATGCAGAGCCAGGGTGAAATTGATGTACAATATTTAGAGACAAGCGAACAATTGGCTGACATTTTTACCAAGCCTTTAAGCAAGGACAAGCACATATATTTAGTTCAAGATTTTGTTTATGACTAAATGAAATTTAAATTCAGAAAGCGAGAGGGAGTGTTGCGATATTCACTTTCTGAATTATGAACTTATTTTTGTCTGGCAACTTTATTTAATTATTGTTCTTATATTCTTCCCGTTTTTGTTTCCTTTCTTCTGTTTAGTTCTCTTCCCATTATTCAGTTCATTAATTTTGTAATCCATTTTTATTTCGAGTAATTTTGCATTAAATATAATTTCAAACTAAATTACTTCGTTGTTTTATTCCGAACAAGTTTACGGGCATCTGCATTTTTATTTACATCGATTTGTATACCAAATCACATATCTTCAACATAAACAATCTTGGGTAATGCATATTCCACTTTAAGGAACACCATTGCTTTCGTTACGTTAACTAAGCTCCTACAAAAAGTTAAGCCAGAAAGTCCTTGATGTAAGTTCAGTTCAAGTATTTTTTTATTAAGTGCAGTATATTTTAGTTACAAGGTCTATTTAACTTGGTTACAATGATATACATTAACGCTAATAATAATTACAGGGTGTTTCTTATATATTAAATATATGTAGGTGGTATTTATACAACATCTCCACTTTTAAGATATAATTTTTCAATTCAATTATACAGTGTTATTTCTTATACATATATAAAATTGAAAATAAATTATAAATTACTATGTGGAAAATTGGTTGGAACAATTACTTTTTACCACGATGATTAGCATAACTATTATCCGAATGATTTTCTTCTTTAAAAACCAAGTTTTCATCGGAAATATTATCAGGGATTTTCTATTTATTTTCCGGGCTTGTTGAGTTTTCCGATTGTTTAAAAATATGTTCCTCATTTCTTCTATATAAACATCCATAAGCATCTTGAACTAAATGGGATCTTTGATCGTGACAATTTTTTACTATTTCTCCTGGAAACCAAAAAGAAGTCGGACTTCTTTTAAACATTACCTTATCGCCTGGGTTAAAGCATTTTGTAGCATTTCTGTTATAATATTCTGTTGATTTTTTAATTGTTAAATTTTTTTAAATTTGGTAAAATATTCAAGGAAAGATTTGGAAGATTTGTGTTTAATTTTCTGGACATTACTTACTTGGACGGACTTGGAAGTTTTCTTTTTGGAGTGGTACGATAATGCAACAAGGCAATTTAAGGATCAGCGCCACTATCAAGGCATTTATATAACAATTTCTTAATTTTTTGTATAGAAAGCTTAGCAAAACCATTTGATCTTACCAAGTACGTACTTAAAATATTGTGGTTTATACCATAATCAATACAAAAAGTTTTGAATTCCTTTGAGTTATAAGGCGGTCCGTTGTCAGATACAAAAAATATTTGGGATGCTATGTCTAGCAAAAATTGATTTTAATTTCAAAATTACTTGAAGACTTGTGTATCCTGAGTTCAATATTTTGATATATCGTATTTTCGAAAGTAATCAACAACTGATATGTACTACTTTTTATTAAACTCAAAACGATCACAACCCACTTTGAACCAAGGGATATTGTAAACGTCATGAGTCAAAATTTCTTATTTTGACTTTGAGTTTCGGAGTTTATATATATTTGGCCAGTAGACTGATTGTCGAGCGAAACTCTGGCACCTCTGTGTTCCCATGTGACCTTCATGGATGTTGTTTAATATTAAACAACTTAGGGGTTGCGGAATCAAAATTTAATTGATGTTGAGAAGCATATCATCAATGATATGAATTTCGTCCTTAAATTTAAAGTAAAGCATAATTTTTTTTAATTGATTTTTTGTATTTAGGCCATCCATTTTGTGTATAAAATTTGATCTTTTTGAAAACTTCTTCATTAATATGTTCTTTGATATCACTTGTATTTGAAAGGGCTATTGCTAAACGTTGAAGCCTTGCGGGAATTTCGAACAAAGGGTTGTTAAAAAAAGAAAGCAAAGGCTTATGATCCGTTTCGATTAAAACTTTGATATCATATGTATGCTTGAGAAACCTTGTACATCCAAGAAAAATAGCTAAAGTTCCTTTTTTATTTCGGAGTAGTTTTCTTGAGCACTAGTAAGAGAAGTAGACTCATATGCAATTGGTTGTTGACCATGTAATATAGATGCTCCAACGGCAAATTTAGAAGCATTTACAACAGTACTAATTTCTTTTTTGGGTCGAAATGAAATTAAACTGGACTTTTGCTTACTTCGATTTTTAAATTCGTTATTATGTACTTTATCCCAGTGCCATTGAATATCCTTTTTTTATTAAATTTCTTAATTTTTGGATTTTAGACGATACATTTTAAATAAAACTTCTTAAATAGATTATCATACCAAGAAATCGTTGTAACTCGGTTATAGTTTTAGGAATATAGAACTTACTTTTTCTTTGTCTGGTTTGACAACTGATTTGTTAAATATATGGCCAATGAATTTGATTTCATCAAGTAATAAGTTGTATTTGTCTTTATTAAATTGAAAACTAACCTTTGTAAAACTTTTTAAAATATATTGTTATGCTTTTATATACATAGTTTAAACATATATTAAGAAATCTTCAATGTATGTTTCCAACCCTTCAATATCACCAAATAATTTAACTATTTCTGAATGACAAATTTCTGGGGCGGCATTTATGCTAAAAGGAAGACGCAAAAACTTATATATGACAAATTTTTGAAGAAAAAATATATAATGGAATCATCTAAACAACTAAAATATTGTTACGTTTCGACCTTTTCGATAACGTTTACTTGTTTGAGTTCTTTTAATTAGTAAAAAATAATATAAAAACGCAACGGAAATTGATTTCGAACTTAATGATGTTTTATTTCCTTTAATAACATTGTTCTAATAAAATACACGAAGTAATTTGCTTATCAACCAATGGTAACACTTTAAAAGCTGTTTTACAACTAATCTGTACACGAAGTTCACCATGCCTTAGCTTAGACAAGACTGACTTGTTTATGCCTTGCAGTATCGGCTTTTACACCTGTTGACTGTTAAAGTTCTCAAACGTAGTAGAAAAATCCTCACCATGACAATAACCTTGCTTGTGTAAGCCTGTGTTGTTATTCAGCTATGTTATAGTTGCGGCTTGTAGATGGCAGTAGCAACTTTATAATGTGGAAGGTAAATCAACTAACCAGTTTTATGTCAATTTTGACCGTAATCCAATCGAGGGCGTTAGTCTTTGTTTACAATTGCTTTGAAGATTTTTCATACAGATTTCTTGAACGATCTTGTAGATTCTCGTTGCTGTTCTATTTTTGAATGTTCTGTTTCCGTTAGTTTGAATTTGGGTGCTCAAATTTGTATACACACGGATGATTAAACTGCGCTTAATCATCTCTGTATTTTTATGTTCTTTAAATTTGAATCTACATTTAAATTTTGTAACAATATATTACATTGGATTTATGTATATAATGAATTCAACTTTGTTTTTGTGTTGGAAAATAACATATTCAGTGTTTCATCATTTTTAAAAGCAATATTAACATTTTGTCTGTCGAATGTATCCGAGTGCGTAATTCTTTTTCAGGTTATAAAAATAGAAATATTTAATGGGTTAAAATTTCGATTTTATTATTACAAGTAATTGTTTTGTCTAACGTATTACATACACACATGCACATATGTATTTACGCATTTACAGAACCTACAAATTCACGTTGTACCATAAAAAATTAACATAATTTTTGCATTACTCCTTTCATGTTCACATTTTTATATGTATGTATATTCACATATGTATATATATTTATGTATATGTCCAAATCTTTATAAAAATATTTGTATGTGAATAGGTATTTTACAAACAACTATAAATTCCCTTCATTGCTTGTGTGCTGAGCGGGATATAAAGCATATACTTCGAAAAAGAAAATAACTTCACGTGTACTGAAAAAACTTATTCGATGAAGACCTTTATTATAATTTTTTTATTTTGTACATAAACCTATTTATTAGAACACTAAATATTGATATACATACATTTTTTAACATTTTCTTCTCTACTTCTCTCAAAATTTGAGTTTAAACTTTAAAGCTTTTAATTTTAATTTAGGTTAGTAAACAAGATATCTGTATACATTTTTTACACAAAAAAAAAATAAAGGAGCGATATGTAGTTTTTTTCTTGACTGGACATAGCATGTTACTTTTCTTTATGCAAAAGAATTATTATTATTGCTACATAAAAGTTACAAATCGAGTTTCGAACGGGCACATATAGTGAAAAATACACCAAGAATCATTTTAATTTCTCTCGCAGAGAATAAAAATCAACAATTAACTTTATTTTTTAAATTATTTCCATATGCACCTATTTATCTATGTATGTAGTTACGGTTTCTGTAGAAAAAAGTAAAAAAATATCCCATTATCTACAAATATTGTAATGTTTTCAATTAAATTTGTTTTCTTTTTTAAATTATGTAGAAACAATAAATTGAAAAACAAATTTTTCAGGATGTTTTATACAACTTTAATATTTGTGCTGCATACATACATACATACATGCATACATATGTACGAATATAAAATTATGTACAGAAAATTTACGTACATACACACATGTTGACTTCAATCACTCACCTGAACAAGAAAAATACCAATAGTACCTGTAGTAAAACCATCAGTATTTGTAGTATTTGTTTCAGCGAAACATAGGAAAGCAAATATGTTGCTCTCATTCTCATTTTACTAAAATGTGGTGTGACATTTACTAGAGAGAATACCAATACCAACTTGTAACAAAAACACGAACCTACTTATCAATACGCACTCAAAGCTGAAAAATGCACAAACTAGTGTAAAGTGATATATCTATGCACGTCTTTAGTACATTGTATATGGTCATAGATTTTCAAATTATTATCTGTAGATTTTTTGGGGGTTAATGGTTTTCCAATATGTCATGGTTTTTTGAAGGTGAATGCGTGTGGGTGTTTTTTTAGAAGGTAATGAAATATGTTATAAAACAAATACTATATGGAGAACATGTTCAAAGAGAAGAAGGATCAAATGTTTTTATGAATTTAATTTTAATATTGTGCAGCTTGTCAGTTAATTGTTAAAAACAACATTATTTAAAAATTTTCCATTGAAGTAAAACTTGTTACAAACAAATCCTTTCGTATAAAAAACCCTCACGCATTAACCTTCAAAAAACCATGACATATTGGACAACCTTAAACGCCTAAAATCCCCACAGATTGTCTTACGTATTGAATACACACATGTGCATACGAGGGAGGATTGATATTTAAGCTACCTATCGCTAGATGGCAGCACAAACACAAAAACTTTTTTTTTAGAAATTGCGATATGTCAAACTTCAGCTGTTCAAATTTCACCCAAATTCATCGATTAGTTTATTTGGAATATTGCTCATCGATCATCTTGAAAAAGGATCCACAATCACAGGAAAGTATTATCGTGCATTATTGGATCAATTGATTGATGCAATCAAGAAAAAAACGACCATATTTAAAGAAGAAAAAAGTGCTCTTTCTTCAATACAACGCACCGGTTCACACAGCATTAGATACGAAGCTAATATTACGTAAAATACGCTTCGAATTGGTTTATCATCCACCTTATAGTGACTTTTTTCTGTTTCCAAACTTGAAAAATGCCTCGTGATTACCGAAACTAATACATATTTTGAGAGGTTCCCAAAATTGTATTATTCAGATGGTATAAAAAAGTTGGAATATCGTCTTACTAAGTGTATTGAGCTAAAAGGCAACTATTTTGGGAAATAAAAAGTTTTTGAAAAAAAAATATTTTTCAATATCAATCCGTCCTCGTATGCATGCACACATTTACATAATTTACAAATTTCCATTATACAACAAAAAACGGACATAATTTTTGCATTACTCCTTTCATGTTCACATTTTTATATGTGCAGAGGGGAAATGACGGCATTCGCTATCGATCGAAATTTCAATAGAATTGGTCTTTATGTAAATTTTTGGATGTGAATAGGTATTTTACAAATAACCAGTAATTTCTTTTCATTGCTTGTGTGCTGAGCGGGATATAAGTATATACTTCATTCGAAAAAGAAAATAATTGCACGTGTACTTCAAAAACTTAGTTGATGCAGACCTCCATTATAAATTATTTTTTTATTTTGTGCATAAGCCTATTTATTAGAATCCTAAATATTGACATATATTTTTTAAAATTTTCTTCTTTACTTCCCTCACAACTCAAAATTTGAAAAAAAACTTGTTCGTCAGAAAACGAGTTTAAACTTTGAAGTTTTTAATTTACGCACCCTCAATGGAAAAATAAAAAAGTATATTTTTATACATTGAATACTTTTGGTTGAAGTATTTAGAATTCTCCCTTTATGTTTTGGTAGCTAGCAGAAGGGGGTATTAGAGAATCTATGAAGGGTGGATCTAGCAAAAAGGGGGAATTAATTATAGTTGCTCGCAATTGGGCAATTATAATTGGGATAGTGGGTAAAAGAGAGTAAAATTAGTTTCTTTAAGCGTTGGTAGTCGAGAGGGTATGCTCACCTTTTCCTTTTGTTCCCTTGGAGAAAGAATGCACTGATATATTTCGTATTTCACTCAACAAAAATTCCAGTTTTATTGTTAGGGTTAACTTAGAGTTATGTGTAGAGGTAAGTATGTTGACGATAATTCAATGTATGTGTAAGTATACAATAAATCCAATACAATTTAGGTAAGTATATACAAGTTGTAGGTAAGTAGATCACTTCAGGTTAAGTTTAAGAATTTAGGTAAGTATATAAGTTGTCGAAAGTATGTAATTTTAAGCAAAGTATATGATTTTAAGTTTACGTTAAATTTCAAATGCAAGTATAAATTTTAAGTTAATGGTTTGATCGATAAAATGTAAGTTAATGATATGAACGATAAATTGTTAGTTAATTATATGAACGATAAATTGTAAGTGACTTTAAAAATTTTACATAAATCGTACGAAAGCTAAAATTGTTTTTTATGTTTATAAATACCTTTTGATTGCGGTTCGGTTTTGGAAAAGTAACCTTTTACAAACGTTTTAATGTAGCGAGTACTAATTATTAATGTTGCCATAGGTTGTTTTAATGTTGCGATTCTAACTTATATAATTATACGATTATTAATATAAATTTATAATTTAATTTTTATATAAAATCAATACAAATTCAATTTAAATTTGGGGTCCAAACCTAATTTGGACATACATATTTTACACAAAATTAAAATCAATTCGATGAATAATTCTGGATTTTAAACTGAGATGTTGCAATAAAGGAGCGATATGTAGTTTTTTTCTTGACTGGACATAGCAGGGCGAGAATGCTGTTGGTTGAAGTAGTTAGCGCGTTGACTACAAAGCAAATAATGTCTAAGAAAGTGGGTTCGAGCCCAACTTCAGGCAATTCATAACATCCAGTATTTTTCAGATGTGCATTAGTGTGCCATTGTGTTTGTTGTTGTTGGACTGTTTAAGTGACGAAGGCATAGCACTGGTCACTGAAGAGAACCGACAACAATTGATACTGGTGTATGCTAGCGGACATCACAGCACCCTCCTTCGTCGGCATTGCAGCAAAATTGCCGGCGAAGTAAAATAATTAATAAAAACATAGCTACAACAGCTTAAAACACATAGGCGCTTCAGAGGCGCTGTAACACTGATCTAAAAACTAACACAACGCGCAAAATCGGAGTTGAAAACCTTAAAGCTTTCTTACTTTCACCATCTGTCCTCTCTCACTATCCCTTTCCCAAAGAAGGTAACACACCTACTTGAATTACTTTATTTTATTATTACTACTTGTTTCTTTAAGTTTTTGTTGTTTCTTAAATAAATATATTAAATTACACATACAAACCTTGTTCAAAAAATATTACTATTTTTTTAACAAGATTTTGGGTACGGTAATTTCACCTAAAATCGGTCTGTACGGAAATCGTACAAATTGAGTTTCGAGCGAGTATGTATGTAGTTGCAGTTTCTTAAGTAAAAACTAAAAAATGTCACATCATCTAAAAATGTCTAACGCTACTTAACCGTACGTTAATATTAACTAACTACAAATGTTTCCAATTAAATTTTTCTTTTTTAAATTATGTAGAAACAAAAAATAGAAAAACAAAACTTTTCAGGATGTTTTATACAAATTTAATATTTGTGCTGCATACATACGAATATGGACAGAAAATTTACGTACATATTCACTTCAATCACTTGCAGCCAGAACAAGAAAAATACCAAAAACACCAATAGTAAAACCAACATTATTTGTTATTATTATTTCAGGGAAACATAGAAAAGCAAAGATGTTGCTCTCATTCTGATTTTACTAGCTCACACTACATCTACTAGAGAAAATACCAATACCAACTTGTAAGAAAAATACGAACCCTGTAGGAAGTCAAACACATTTTTAAATAACTTCAAACAGGTTTTTTAATAACCACATCTAGTGGATTAAGAGACTTTTTTCCTTGTCGCCGACACATTATTTTAACATAGGCATGTCATAGGTAGTAGTCAATTGGCCATCTCTGCATGACTTTTTAGTTGACTACTAATTAATTATTTTTCAACCAATTTATAGTTGATTTACACTAAATTATTTAAAAACCATTTTTTTAAATTCATTATTAAACAATTTAATTTTAATATATTTTTATATAAAAATAATTATTATAATATAAAAATAAGTTATCTTCTCAAATTTCGCATCAAAATGTCTAGTTCACGAATAAATTCATCGATGAATTTTTCAATATTGTTGGGTTTGCTTCGGCCTAACAAACTCCTACAGGAAAAACAGAAGCTTGTAATATTGACGACGTTCATCAAAATTGGCCACAATTGGGCTTCTTAACTGTTGAACAATGGAAGGCCGTCAATATTAATGTCAATCAAAATGAATGCGAAATCCTTTCTAATTGTTTGAAAATTCCAAAATGAGTACATAACTCTGGGAAGATTTTTTGATACGATTAAACAATCACTTTTCTGGGAAAATGCATTAGCACTTAATGGCACGTCTACTCGTGTGCCTTCTCCTTTTAAAAGTTCATCAAAACATTTACGCGACGGCTTATTTCTATGATACCACTTTCCTAATTGTTCACGTAAGGATTGCTTTTTTGGATGCCAACTAAAATAATTATTTTCCACATCATCTTCACAAAAAAAACTCATGGCATGCTTCTTTTGTTTTTTCACTTATTTATTTTGCTTTTATTTATTTTTTACGTGTGTTTCTATGCAATATCATTGGTTGATATCTACATGAGATTTAAACCAATTTGTAGTCATTTGCAAAATAGTTAGTTTATAGTTAGTATTTTTATCAACCGATTATTTAATTTACTACAGGGAAGCTACTTATCAATACGCACTCAAAGCTGCAAAAACACACAAACTGGTATAAACAGATATACTCGTACATATCTATGCACGTCTTTAATAAAAAGCTTCTTACTGACACAATTCAAAAACGATTTCCTTAATTGGATTAATTTTAGAAAACATCAAAATGGTGATCTTAAAAAATAAACCTTTAGAATTCCAGAACAGGAAACATTGCCTTTTGATCATTACTTTTTGGTATTTTTTTAAAGGTATGCTTATTTTTATTAATGTAAGTAACAAAATATTAATCAGTTTCCCTACTTTTTCGGCAATTGCCGTTTTTCAGACAGTATATATTTAGGTAATTTTTAAAATAAATTAAAGCATATCTGAAAATGGTCAAAAATATCTCTCCCATATTTTCGTAGCATATTTGCTACACAGTACTTTAAATTATTTAACTAAATTTGGGAGTAGTGTTTTGTCATCCGTACCGCTCGCACGTGTCCCTTTCGTTGTCCGCGTTTATTGTGTTCACTATCCCTATTTAAGTGTTTTAAAAATTAAATGTTTTCGTCCGCGGCAAATGTGCTACATACATACATATATATTTGTTTAAAAAAAGAAATAACATAAAAACAAAAAACTCAAAATTTCAAAATACTGCCCATAAACTTAACAAATAACAAAAAAAAACAAAAACTGAAAACTCATAAAATAATTTAACAATTACAACATTCTTACATGATAAATAAATAAAACAAAAACAAATAAAAACAGTAAAAATAAAAGAGTTCTCTGAGAGAACAGTGTTGGCACAGCAAAACCAGTGTTGGCAAAACGGGTCGTTTTTTTATACAATGACTAGATCAGGGCTTTTATGGCTCTTTTTCTTTAGCATTGTTATTTTGCTTCCCATGTGACAAAATTTCAAATTAGTTTATTTTACTGGTGCATTGTGTTATAACACTGGTCACTGGGCAGTTATAATAGCAACAACTAATTACACTGTTATCAGTAAAATAATACAAAAAACGCTCGATTTTAATTTTCCTACCATTGTTATGACAGGGCGATTTAAAATTGACTTCTGCAACTTACGTGGGCTGAGGGCGAATTTCTTCTCTGCCTATGCTCACGTTTGTGTCCATCGGCCGGAGGTCTTCGCCTTATGTGAGACCCAGGTATCTGAGGATGCTGATGCGCAGGATTTTGATTTACCAGGGTATCACCTCTTATCACTTTTTAACCTTCACAGAGGCCCTGCACTTTATATACGAAATGAAGTAGTGTACCAGTGCCAGCAATCTTTAGGCACGAGTGATCCGGAATTTAGCTGCCTCTGGGTTAAATTCAAAATCAGGTCACATTCATTACATTTCGGGTTTCTATATAGAAGCCCAAATGCGGAGAGGGATAAAACTTTTTCTGGCTTCGATGCCCTTTCCGACTCCATATCGAGGATCCTGGAAAGTTGTCCGGACAGTGAAATTGTTGTTGCTGGTGATTTCAATGTTCACAACTCATCTTGGCTCCACCATTCGAGCCACACAACCCCAGAAGGCCAATATCTTGAGTTATTTGCAGCGCACAACCACCTAGCGCAACTAGTGAATGAGCCAACACATATTTCGTGCTTTGAAGGGCACCAACACAATACTCTTGACCTGTTTCTAACTTCACACCCTCAAAAGTATGAATTGAGCGTAAATGCACCTCTCGGTAACTCGGACCATTGCACCATTTCCGCCTCCTTTTTGTCTTCAGAACTTCACAACGTTTCTTAAACAGCTACGAAACGTACAAAATACATATACGAAAAGGCTCGTTGGGCTGAGCTCAACGCATTCTTTAGGCATTTTAATTGGAAGCTTTGTTTCTTAGACAATAATGTCAATGCCATGGCGGAAATTGTTGAAGGCGTAATTTTGCAAGGAATAAAAGCTTTCATTCCGTCTAAGCAAATATCCATTAAACCTAGAGCGAAATCGTGGTTTAATCTGACGTGCAAAAATGCAGTCAAATCCAGAGAGGAAGCATTCAGTATATGGCGTAATAACAAAAATGCCGATACTGATTCGCTACGCAAAAGGGCGATATCTTCATGTGCTATAGTATTAAGGCGCCAAAAAGCTTTGTACGAGCAGTGCCTTCGTGCTAAAGTTCTTAATGCCCCTCGGGGTAGTAAGAGCTTTTGGTCATTCGTTAAAACAGTATAGGATAATGCTAGTTCCTCAATTCCAGCTCTTTTAAAGGATGATCAAGTATTCACTAACCCGGTTGATAAAGCTAACTTTCTGGCTGAATTATTTGCAAGTAACTCCCACTTGCCGAAAAGCACTATACCACTGCCCGTGCTTGAAAGAGTATCTGTAACTATGCCTAGAATATTCTTTCGAGCCCGTGCAGTTAAAAAGGTTCTAGCAGATCTCAACATAAATAAATCTCCTGGGCCGGATGGTATTCCAGCACTGGTCTTCGACGCTAGCGCGTCCGTTAGCTTACCTTTTCAGTACATTGTACCATGCTGGTGAATTTCCAATGTGTTGGAAGGTTGCTAATGTAACGCCAATCCCCAAAAAAGGAGAGGCTAGCAACCCTGAAAATTACCGCCCAATTGCAATTTGCTCTGCACTTTCCAAAGTTATGGAAAGTATGGTAAAGTTTCATCTTGTGAGATATTTAGATTCCAACAGCTTACTTAGCGACCGCCAGTATGGATTTCTTAGGGGTCGCTCTACGGGAGACCTACTGGCTTTTCTCTCGGAAAGATGGTGTCATTCTATTCACCATTTTGGCGAGAGTAAGGTGGTGGCTCTAGATATTTCCAAGGCGTTTGATAGAGTTTGGCATGGTGCACTTCTGTCAAAACTTATTGCTTTTGGTGTCGGTGATGTCTTCTCTCGATTTATATCAAGCTTTCTCAGAGATCGCACTATACGAGTTGTTATAGAAGGGATCTCATCAAACGAGTTCAAGATTA
Source organism: Gymnocheta viridis (assembly GCA_956483585.1). Taxonomy (NCBI): domain Eukaryota; kingdom Metazoa; phylum Arthropoda; class Insecta; order Diptera; family Tachinidae; genus Gymnocheta; species Gymnocheta viridis. The sequence continues at coordinate 59,890,920 of OY101440.1, read as the reverse complement.
ATTCAGGGGTACCGCAAGGATCCGTTCATTCTCCCACACTTTTTCTTATTTTCTTAAACGACCTTCTACTTCAAACTTTCAATCCTATCCACTCTTTTGCAGATGACAGCAGCATGTGCCATTCATATTCATTCAATAACAGACCAAGCCTGTCGGAGATCGCGGCAATGAGGCAAAATATGAATGATTCGATAAATAATGATCTTTTAGCAATCCATGAATGGGGACGTGCGAATAGGGTCGAATTTAATGCTCGCAAGACCCAGTGTTGTATGCTTACACACAAATGTACGTACAATCATGCTGCTTCATCTGTAAGAATGGGTGGTGTAGATATTGAGGAATCAGAAACTCTTGATGTTCTTGGCATGAAAATTAAATGTGATGTTCGATGTACTGATCATATTTTTCAGGTTTCAAAAGAAGCATTCAAGTGCCTCGGCTTTCTAAGACGGTGTAAGAGATACTTCACTCCATCTGATCTCCTAAATATTTACACCACCTATATCCGACCGAAAATGGAATACAACTCTCATGTATGGGCCGGTGCTTCAAAGTCTATTTTGAAGATACTCGACCGGGTACAGGAGAGGGCAAAGAAGCTCATCGGTGACAGTAGGGTAGCCAACTCTATTGACTCACTGGAGCATCGACGCAATGTGGGATGTATTTCACTGTTTTATCGTTACTACAATGGAATGTGCTCTAATGAAATCAGGGAACTTGTTCCCGAAGCCCGCTCATTTGTACGAATAACACGTTCTTCGTTAAGAGCGCATCCATTTGTGGTTGATATGCCAGTGGATCGCACTACGCATTACAGAGAAAATTCGTTCTTTAGCCGAACAGTTCGCATGTGGAATAAACTTCCTGCAGAGGTCTTTCCTGTTACTTTCAGTGTGGGAAAGTGCAAATCGAACGTCCACAAACACTACTCCCTTTATCCCCCTTCCCATAACCAATTTTCCTAGTTCCGGCACAATGCATTGCATATGTAGGGGTCATTTCCTGAGTGCTGGTCCAAGTTAAAAAAAAAACTAAATTTGGCCACAAAAAAAGACAAATTTACTTGAAGTAGGAAAAAATCTGTTACAATCTTATTGCGAAAACGAGAATAAATTTTTCCTCATTTTTAAAGTATGTAACAAAGATGTGTTCAAAATGTGAACAGAAATAAAAAAGACTCCAATTTGTTTTCTCTGCCTGTTTTTATAAAATGAAAACAAAATTGTGAGTGGGAATTAATATTAAAAACAACAATAAAATACGCAAATTTGTTTTTGTTTTCAATATAAATTCTCACTCACAATTTTGTTTTTATTTTCCAAAAACAGGCAGTTCGTGCAAAATCAAGTTACTTGTTAAATATTTTTGCTCTGCAATCAGTTTGGCATAACTATTACAATTTCTTAATTATTTAAATTTAAAAACACATGCTTTAAAAATAGGCAGGTAGTTTTAAAACTTTTTTATACTGAGTAAAATATAAACTGCAGTTGTATAATCCAGTTAATTGAGGCCTTCATTTCTTTTGCACAAAACAAAAAAGGTAATTTGAACGTTTTTTTGTTTTTGGGTATAAATTAAAACGCAATTGTATGATGCAGCCAGTTAAGTTTTTACTATGTAAAAATAGTGATCAGTGCAAGAACTTATACAAGTTTATTTTGAAGTGCGGTAGTGTCATTTCAAAATTCGGGATTCTTGGAGTTATTCAAAAACTCAGATAATGAAAATGTATTTACATATATTGGCTATTGTGGAAAAACTACACGATGTACCAGGGTACCACGAAAAGGATGTTAAAACCAAAATTCACTTAGTATATTCGACAAATAGAGTAACAACTTTTAAAAACATCGAAGAACACAATACATCTTCTGACAGCAAAAGAGGAAGACCAGCAGAAACTATAAACGACTGTTCGGAGTACACAAAAAACGTAAATTTCAAAATGACACAATATATACATATATCTAAATCGCAACTTTCAGAAGCTTTATATCTTAGGTATGTATATAAAAGATAAAGATAAATCAATGTCTGACATTACAAAAGCTTAGATCGACTGTAGAGAATTGAAAAGAGTATTCAAACTCCTCCAAATGCCTTAACCACAAAGTATACCATAGAAGAAGCCTTAGCGTTGTTTATGGATTTGGGATTGCCAAAGGAAAAACATTATATTTTACGAATCTTTTTAAAGAATCATAACATAAATATTCTTCATGGATACAAAATGTTACATCTACCAAAAAAGAAGCAGTGCCATTTAATGTAAAGGTTACTTTACTATCGGTAGAGGTTAAACTGCTTAGTAGATCATACAGTCACACCCCTCATTCATAATTTGCCTGAAGGGGAAGCATTATTTCTTCCAGATATGCTTACATTGGTAAATAAGTGGGGATGGTGATGGATTATCTGGTCAAAGTGCTTACAAACAAACAATATCGACAAATAAGAGAACTATTACAGATGCAAATATGTTTATTAGGGTGACCGATTTGTAAGGACAAAAATTTGTCTACATTGTGAAAATCGTTTTCTCCATAGCTTTTTGCATGATGCAAAAAAGTTCCACTATGAAAAATTTAAAAATCTTCCGAGGCGCCCAAATTTAAATTTTTTTTACTTCTCAACTTTTATTTTTAAGTTCTTTTTAACACATTTTTTTCTATTGGCAAATAATAGCAAACTGTCATTTTCATTAATAAAAAATGGAATTTCTGAATCGAAGTGAAGAATGAAAAAACCATTTTGATTGAGTATGAATTTTTTCTTACAATGATTGGTGGTAAAGACTTAGATGTAATAAATTACAACTCATCAACTTTGAAGTTGCGATTTGCAAAAATTTACAAGAAGACTAAACATTTTGATTATTTAAGTGATAAGTGATACTATGTTTATGGAATTTCTCCGTTACATGCCAGAATTAGGTGCATGGAGTTTATTTTGAAACTAGCGTATACATTTTCGCAAGCAGAAGAATGTTTTGATAAGAACGCAACCAACACCATAAGAAAAACTATCTGCTCGAAAAAAGTTATACATAATGAATTTTTTAAGAAGATTGGACTGACAATATACTGCCCAAAGCTCGGGTATGGAAATACGAGTACTGATGATAGTAATATGTCCAGAGAATTTCGTTGAAAATGATGAGGTAACAGCCCGAATTACTGGGGTCGACAATAATATTATAAAAAATATGGCAGCTATTATTCTAAGTGTTATAAACTCTAGAGAAATGATAATGGACCCCAAACTTTGATCATTATGCATCAAAAACTGCCCAACTTTTGGCTTAAATGTACTCTGAGAGGAAACTTACACCTACGGTACGTAAGATTTTTGCTTATGGGTTCATTTTTTGTTTATCAATTGGAAAGTTGTCAGAAGAAGACCAGGAATACAAAAACAAAGACTACAAAAAAATTTGGATACGCGAATACTTGCGAGATTTTCAATATGTTGGTCAGTCTATTAAATATCGCTCCTAATGTTAATGTCTATTTTAAAGAAAACAAACTAATAAAAAAATTTTAATAGTTTAAAAAAAAATTATCTAAATAACATAATATCTAATATAATATTAAAAATGTTTCAAAAATGTTTATAGATGATATAAGAAATATATAATATTACTAATAACATTTATTAAAACTTAATGATTCCACTATTTAACATATAGTCTAGATTTTAATCAACCTTTAAAAAAGCATATAAAATTTATCTTATATTTTAACTGATGGGATATTTAGTGGGGCGTGTTTTCAGAGGATTTTCTTATAATTGCACAAAAATATTAATTGTTCAAAAATGTTAAATCTAAATATAAGGTAATTTGAGCAAACAATCCAAATGACAAAAAACAAATAATAATATAAAATAAAAATAATAAAAAATATACTTAAATAAATCTCCACATTGCTGTTAATATAAGTGTTCGCAAGCGCGAACATTGGCTGCTATTTGGCGAATATGGTTCTTTGACACAATATTGTTTTTATCAGAGATATAGAAAGTTATTTTTTCGTTTTATTTAAATTTAAAAAACGGTATTGTTAATAAAGTTCGTGCGTTGTTTGAGCTTGCCAAAAAAATATATAAATTGGTGTATGGAGTGAACTGCTATCGATCTATGAACAAAGGGTCCCATACTTTGGCCGTCAGTCATGCAAAATGTACTTACAGCCGGAATAAACCAATTCGTTTTTAGTACAAAATTTGGTGATTTGGTGTTTGGGTTCTTATGGCGGTTATTCGTTTAATTGTATATCATATTCCGGTTCGAGCGACAACTATGATCGTAAAATTGGTTTGGGTGCAGACGTGGTTTTAAGACTGTTGGAATGTATAGAAGATCCCATTCTATAACAAACATATGTATTTCGAAAAAATTTTACATGATATTATTTGATGTGCCTTTTAAGTGAAAAAAAGGTTTTGCGCCACTGGAACCATTCGTCCAAATCGTATTGCAAAAACCACACTACGCACAGGAAAGCAACTGAAAAGGGGCAGACAACAAACAGGTGACGAACAAATTGAACCCATGCGCGGCGTAAAGCGATGAAAGAAGTGTTTAAAAAAAATATGAAAATGTGCCACAACCATTGCTCCTCAGTTCACGACAATGCTGTTTCAAATTACAGAATAAATATTAGGTCAAAGAAGTGGTATTGGCCTTTATATAATTCTGTTCTTAGTTCCCCGGTCACTAATGCGTGGAAACTACATTGCTTTTTGGAAAAAGCGGAAAAATTATGTATCTTCGAAAATGTTTCTGAGTGAGCGTAAGCAAAGCTTTGCTGTTGAGTTCGCAGTAAGGTGCTGAATCCACTCAAGCCAGATCTGACAGAAGCGTTACTAACCAATTGCCACATATTGTAGGGGCACATATTCCAATAGTTAAGCCATGCCAAAAATTGTAATGCACATTTGCATCCACAATGCTTTAAAAAATTTCATTCAATACAAATCTTATGATTTTTATGTTATACATACGAGTATGTGTGTTAATAAATATGGACAAATTCTGCGTGACGCACGACTTATATAGCTTTGAATTGAAAATACTTAAAGACTAACTAGAACTTAATTTTTATAATTATTCTAAAGCTTAAATTAAAGAGATTTAATAATAGTCCAAAATAAGGAAGTAAGAAAAAGAGAAGAAGAGAAAAAGAATAGATGTAGAAATATGAAAAGCTTTAAATTAACGTAACTACCCCCCAATGAAATGAAGGACATTCCCGAGTCCTTCAAATATTAAATTCATTGTAAAACATTATGTTCTCTTTTTTCTTATATTTTAAAATAACAATTTCTTCTTTATATATACTCGTATCATGTTTTAGTATTTTATAATCATTTTACAAATTTAAAAATGTTTGTCTTATTATTTTTATATATTTACAAATATATATTTGAATTTTCAATAAAATGTTTTCTTTTAACTCTAATCAGTTTTAACTTTTACCTAAGGGTATATGCGGTTTTAATTCCCAGCCGAGCCATATTGGTTTGTATTAATTTGCCCATTGTATTTATTTTGTCTCTTTATATTAGTACTGTGTATATTCTGTAATTTACTTATTCTAAATTTAGGCTGTTCTTTATGGCGTAAAGCGTAATGTTCTCTATTTTCATATCTTTTATTTATGTAAGATTGCTTATTTGCTACCATAGTACTATGAATTTTTGTTTTGTCACAATAGCCGTACTCGACATTAATGGATTTTTCTTTTAAAACGGAGTGAAAGCTATTATTATAAAACTCTATGGATTTACTAATTTTGTCTTTAATACTAAGTGATCCTTGTTCAATGGTTAATGTTCTAATCTTTTCACACAGTGTATTATGAAGCCGTTCAATATCCGCATTACCAGTACGACTATTAGGTTTAACTAAATGTAGTTCTATGTTTTCGGTTTTCAAATATTCCTTAATGGTTACGCTTTTAAGTTCATTGTCAGTAATGAGCTTTTTAAAATGTCCTTTTTGTGACTTAAATAATCTGAGTTTTTCTATTATAGTTTGATTAGTTCTATCTTCTAAATAATAAGCAGTAGCGAATTTTGAAAATCTGTCAATAAATGTCAAAAAATTTGATTTGGAATTAGTATATATATCCATGTGTACCATTTCTCTAATATCCGTTGGAGTTTCTGTGATATTAAATTTTTCTCTGATGGGATTACGATCGAATTTGGCTCTATTACATACATCGCAATTGTTGATATATTTTTGAATCAACAGCTTTAAATTTGGAAAGTAAATATATTTTTTCAGTCCTTCATAATTCTCGTTTATTCCTGTATGTCCTGTTTCGTTTCTATGGTAGTGATGGATCTGATTGTAAGTTTCATCTTCAGATGTCATATCTCGGGCATGATAAGAACATCTAACAAATTTAACGTTATTATCTCCCTCAAATATTTCAATAATTTTTCTCTGTAATATATTATATTTATTGTCATCTAACTCTGTAAATATTCCTATTTTGCCTTTTTCTATATGTCGCCTTAGTAAGCATTCTAAATTATTATTCAAATCGACAGAGATTATATAGATTTTTCTGTTGCCATGTTTTATATCAAATTCTTTATTTTTATTCTTGGTCAAAATGATTTACAACGGTGTCCAAAATACCAATATCATTATGTAAATCTTCCTCTTGGGAGTGTATCGTTGCTAGTTCATCATCATTGTTGTTATATAGCGAATCATTTGAAAAATTTAATAAATTAATTTCACCCGAATCGTTGTTGATCCTACTTAAGAAATCAGCTACTTGGTTATCATTCCCTTTTATATAATTCACTGTTAGGTTGAAATCACTAAGCTTTATAATCCATCTATAAAGCCGAGAATTCAACTCTCTACTCTGACATTTTACGAATAACCATTTTAATGGCTGATGATCAGAAAGAATTTCGAATTTGACACCATACAAATAAGGACGAAAATAGTTCGTAGCCCACACAATTGCCAAAAGTTCCCTTTCTGTTGCGGAGTAATTTTTTTCGTGATCGTTTAAGGTCCGGCTAGCAAAACAAATTGGATGGCTATTTTGTTGTAGCACAGCACCAAGTGAATTGAGGCTAGCGTCAGTTACAAGCTGAAATTGCTTTTTGAAATCCGGATACTTAAGAACCGGGGCTTCAGTTATAATATTCTTTAATTTCTGAAAGGCATTAATAAAATTTGGGTCACTTGGATTTAATTTTACGTCTTTCTTCAAGTATTTTATCATAAGAAATGCTACTTTGGAATAATCTCTAATAAATTTACGATAATATCCTGTGATACTCAGAAAGAATTTGACTTCTTTAACCGTATTTGGTAATTTAAGTTTTAAAATTGTTTCGACTTTAGCCGGGTTTGGCTTGACTCCTTCAGGTGTCAAGATATGGCCCAAATATAAAGTTTCCCTTGCAAAGAAATTGCATTTATTGATTTGGATTTTCAAGTTGGCTTCTCTTAATTTTTAAAAAACTTTATTTATGTTTTTAAGATGTTCCTGGAAGCTAGTGGAAAAGATTAAAATATCATCCAGGTAGACTACGCATATTTTGTTAATAAATTCACGAAGGACACAATTGATTAGCCTCTGAAATGTAGCCGGAGCATTTTTTAAGCCGAAAGGCATCCGTACAAATTCATAGTGCCCAAATTAAGTTGAAAAGGCAGTTTTCGACCGGTCTTCTTGTTTAACAAGAATTTGGTGAAAACCCTTTGCTAAATCAATTGTAGAAAAATATTGGGCACGACCTAGTTTATCCAAAATTGAGTCAATATTAGGAATTGGAAACATCGTCTACAGTAATATCATTCAGTTTTCGATAGTCTATAACTATTCGCCATTTCTTTTTACCAGAATTATCCACTTTTTTCGGTACAATCCACAGGGGACTATTGTAAGGTGAATTACTATCAGTTATAATACCTTGTCGTAGCATATCATTAATCTGATCACATATCTCCTGTTCATGAATGTGTGTATACCGATGCATTTTCGTATACATAGGTTTATCCGTTATAGTTCTTATCTCATGTTTAATCATGTTAGTATTATCTAAACTTTGTCCTTCTGTAAATATTAAATCCGTATATGATTCTAATATATTATCTAAAGCAATTTGTTCCTCATTATTCAAACCATTATACAAATTGTCTAAAACGCTTCTGTTAATATTTAATTTTTCTAATTGATGAATTTCATCTGCATAATAGGGACAATTTTTCAAAAAATCGATGGAGCTACCATTTATAATTAAAGATTTGTTTGCCATGTCAATTATCGCTCCTAGTGGCCTTAAAATATTTTGCCCTAAAATTGCATCAAACTTTTTACCATTGAATATTGTCAATTTCCATGACATTGTTGCATTTTCATAAAACTCTTTTGGTATCTTAGTAATAATTTCCTGATCTATGGATGTCTTGCCAGTTAAAGACGTAAATGAGATTTTATGCTTTAGTAAAAATCTTTTATATTGTGGTAATTTATTTTTATCTAATAATGAAGTTGTACTACCTGTATCAATTAATGCCTTAATTTTATCCCTGCCAATAGTAAGTTCTACTATTGGAAGTATCTTGATGAGACTATTGTATGAAAATTTACCTCCTCTTCATTATCATGTTCTTCCCGAGCTTCTTGTAAATGATCTACTTCCATACGGTTGACATTTTGTATAAAATTTCCATTCGTATTTCTTGACTGATACGTTCTACGGTCATTTTGTGAATTTCTATTGTAATATCTATTATTATTATTATAATTGTTTGAACTTGGCATGTTCGAAGAGTTATTATTAAAATTGTGATAAGTTCTGTTCTGATTAGAATTAAAATTACCATTTTGCTTATTAATAATATTATTTTGATTCCCAAAAGTGGTGCTTTTATTTCTATTACCAAAACGATATTTTTCGTTGATTTGATTCAAATTTGAATTTTCATTTACTTTCTTTTTTTCAACATTTCTAATTAATCCTTTCTCCTCTAGAAAATTATAAGATCTCTTAATCTACATAAATTTTTATTTATAACTACTGATGCTAAATTTACATCTATATTACTCAAAAATGTTTTCAAAATAATTTTCTCAGCATATATTGGACTAAATTCAAGAGGTTTTTCTACATCGTACTCGTATTTTTCGTTAATTTTACATAAAATAATTCTCAAATATTTATAATAATTTTCAATACCTAGATTTTTTTCTGCAAAAGCCTCTTGATACAGTTGATGATACGATTCTTTAACGCCAAAGTTGCTAACCAACGCTTTTTTCGTCTCTTCCCAATTTGGATTCGGCCCCAAAGTTCTTATTACATGGAGAGCTTCACCTTGAATTTTATTTAATATTGTACGTTGATAAATATATTCTTTGACATCGGTTTGTGATTCTACGAGAGCAAGTAAAGTATCAACTTCTCGTAGAAAAGACGTCAGAGCATACGAATCGTCTCCTCTATTCTCGTGAATTCGTTGAGCATCTTGTAAAACATCATTTAATGACAGAGTTAATGTGGACATGATGAATTATTCCTTTTTTTATATTATTATTATTATTATTACTTATTTGTAAATTCTTAAATTTTTGTTTTTGTTGTTGTTATGATGATTTTACTTTACCACAATATCACTCCAAACTTGTTTGTTGTTGTTGTACTTTACATTAAAAGCTCCACCTTTTATACACTTTTGTAGAGATGATGTAAATCATTAATGAATTTGTTTTTGTTGTTGTTTATTTCAGTTCGTAATGAACTGTCTTAGTTTATTTTTCTTTTTTTCGTTAAAAATTAAAATTTGAATTCTTTTTTGTTGCTAACGGTCATTTTCCTTTGAGTTTGTAGTTCATGCCTTTCTGTATTATTATATTGGAAGGCTTCTTTTTTATTTATTTTGACTTTTGATTTTTGCTTTATACGTTATGAAGTTATATTTAAAAATTATGTTGTCAACGGCTACTTTTCTTTTAGTCGTTTGTCGTTACATATATACATATACGTATATTTTTTAGTAGGTAAATGTTCTTATTTAAATTTTTATAAAAATTAACTTTTGATTTCTTTTCAAAACTGTACTTTTATTTGTTTTCTTTTAAGTTTTATTAAAATTTCAATCACATGTACAATATATATGTATGTATATGCATGTTTTTTTTACAATTATTTGAAATGTTTTATATATTGAAACGATTAATTTTGGCTCAAGTTCAAACCCGAATATACCCATTTATTTATTCTAATTTTTTTATTTTTAATTTTTATTAGAAAATTTCTTTGGATAAATTCATTATTATTTTTAATTAAGAGAGTACTATATATATAGAACAATTTTTATTCTTCATCATGTTAGCAGAACGGATCAGTACTGATTTCGAGGTCGCTACACCATCTCATCAGCGTTCTTTGTTCAATTTTACCACTTTTGACGGTGGATACTAGTGATCAGGAATATCAACTATTTAACCGTATTATTTAACAAATTAGGATACGAAAAGTACAAACTTATTCATTTTCACATGTCAAATCAATTTCGGTTAGTACGAAATCCCATCTATGATGAATAACTACTCTATATATTTCAGTCTCTCTTGCTTATTCAGCGCCATTGGCTGCTGAGAAATAAGCGGTACTTAATCATGTTGTTAGGTTTCTGTCATTTGTAGTTGAATTTCTTTTTTAGTATTCAACCAACTATGACCAAGTAAACATGTAGATTTTTTGACGCGTGCCATCGTTATTTATAATTAATGTTTATAAGTAATTAGTCGAACTTTTTTATTAATATTTTATATATTGAAACGATTAATTTTGGCTCAAGTTCAAACCCGAATATACCCATTTATTTATTCTAATTTTTTTATTTTTAATTTTTATTAGAAAATTTCTTTGGATAAATTCATTATTATTTTTAATTAAGAGAGTACTATATATATAGAACAATTTTTATTCTTCATCATGTTAGCAGAAGAGGTTTGAACTTGAGCCAAAATATTAATAAAAAAGTTCGACTAATTACTTATAAACATTAATTATTATTTGAAATGTTTTATTTAATAACTATACTCGTACACTTTTTCATTAGACAACAAAAAAGTCTTTTTTAAAAACTTCAGTTTATACAATATGTATGTATGTATGTATATTTTTTGTTAATTTTTTTTTATAAATTTAATTTTTTCTTTTGACAGTGATAATCTTGTTAACAATTTTAAATTATTGTTAATTTTATAATTTTTTGGTAGATCCGATAGCCGACTGCGCCACTTATATAGCTTTAAATTGAAAATACAATTTATGTTTAATAATAAACTTCTTTATTTAATGGTTCCTTAAAGACTAACTAGAACTTAATTTTTATAATTATTCTAAAGCTTAAATTAAAGAGATTTAATAATAGTCCAAAATAAGGAAGTAAGGAAAAGAGAAGAAGAGAAAAAGAATAGATGTAGAAATATGAAAAGCTTTAAATCAACGTAACTCACGCTGCATTTTTTCTATTCGATTTTCTACTTTGAAATTTCATACCTAATTTCAATGTTTCGAAAATAGTAAACACAATTTTTTTTACTAAAATCGAAGTGGATTCAATATTATGGCTTTCGATGATATGAGTACACAAAAATTTTTAATTTCTGGTATGAAATTATAAGATCTGAGGTAGGGTAGGATTTGATAATAATTTGTGCATTAATAATCATCGAAATACAATTATTTCATTTATAAAATTATATATCTAGTCTAATATTCCTTAAAGAAATATAAAAAATAAGTTGGATAAATTTAAAAAAATTTTGGTTGGTGAACTGTTTGTGGGACTTGCCCATACGTATATTTTGAAATATTTCTCAATAGTTTTTATTTTGATTTTTACCTTATGGTTGATTCTGAAATTATGAGCTAATTTGCTATATTTGTATTTGAGAGGAAAGAAAGACATATTCCACTATATTATTTACTTCATAGCAACGTTTTATAGGTTGTCTATGAAATAATTTTTCGTGAAATTGTTTGTTTTTTTTTTCAAAAAATTACCTGCTAAAGTGTTAAAAAGTCATTATCCTGGCTGTCCCTAACAACACTTTTCTTTAATATATCTAAATTTTTAACAAAATAGTATATAATATTTAAATAAAATTATTGTATAGTAAAAAAATAATATTTAATGATCTCTATTTTCTTGTAATATATTTAATACTTTATCAATTAATATTTTTATGAATGTTAATATTTTGTCCCTCACGTTGCACGTCATTCCCCAATTAAGTTGTATATTTGTTAAAACTCAATTTTTGCAAGAACATTATGTTTTCTACGTATACATGTTGCAGCATTGACACAAATGCTTCATGCATCTGTATTATATGAAAAGCAACATCAAGCCAGTTAAACCAAGAACCAACAACAATCGAAGTAGATAGCACTAACGCATATGGATTTCGATATAGAATATACTTCGTTGCATGCAACGAGCAAATTAATGCTAGGAAATTTGATGATTATGCTAAGGAAACTGCTAGTATATATACATCCAAATAACCATGGAAAAATATCATGAGGAAGATGTTATTAAGCACCATTTATCACCAATTGGAGATTTATCAGAGAAAAGCCAGGAAAAAAGAAATAAGGATTACGGATTTTAGAGAGAACATAAAACCAGAAAATGCCCCAAAGCTCTACAAATTAAGATTTATTTAATATATTATTGGCACTGTCAGATCCCTTTATCTCTAACATTCGAAATCAATGGAAATTGGATCATTCGCATTTTCACTGAACCAAAAAATTACCCAAATAGTATAAATGAGCTGTATAATCGAAGAATTGGCTGTCTCTGAAATAATTTTTCCTGAAATTGTTTTTTTTTTTTTTTCAAAAAATTACCTGCTAAATTGCTAAACAGTCATTACCCTGGCTATCCCTAACAGCACTTTTCTTTAATATATCTAAATTTTTAACAAAATAGTATATAATATTTAAATAAAATTATTGTATAGTAAAAAAATAAAATTTAATGATCTCTATTTTCTTGTAATATAGTATTTAATACTTTATCAATTAATATTTTTATGAATGATAATATTTTGTCCCTCAAGTTTCACGTCATTCCCCAGTAAAGTCGTATATTTGTTAAAACTCAATTTTCCGAAACATTGGTGATTTGCAATAATTTAAATTTGAAAGAACATTATGTTTTCTACGTATACATGTTGCAGCATTTTCGCTAATAATAATAATAATAAAGAGAGGTCTGTGCCATTTTGCCTTTCGTATCGAGCAATCACACTTACGTTGGTCATTCCCCGGTGTTGTTTAAATAACATTCTGAATACTTTATAATTTGTTATGTTTTTTAACTTCATTTTAATTATCAGGTTCCAAGTCCGGCAAATTTATTTAGAGGTAAGTACTTCAATTATCAGCTAAGATATTTTTTTAGATATTCGTCATTTCCCTGTCAAAAATATGCACAGGGAAATGATAACTTTTTTCAACCAGACTCCGATAACGAGAATGGGAGCACAACACCAGACTTGGAACAAAGTGCATCTCCTGAACCTACTGCTCCACACCTTCGAGAGAAGGTTTGAAAGGATAAACTGTTGGCAACAAGAAATAGAAAAAGATATTCTTTCGTATATAGAAAAGCCAAAAAAATAAGAAAAGATATAACAGCTTAAAGGCTACAAGGAAACCAAGATGTGAGGTAAATAAAATGGTTTCGGATTCTGAAATATCTCATAGTCCGAAAAGTACAAAAAATATTTTGTTCGGAAAAGTTTTACGAGGTCAGTTAGTTTATAATTTTAAAAGTCTGAAATCGGATCGAGAAAGGCAAATTTTCACAAAAGTAATTTAGGGTAAAATAATTTAAAAATATAGAATGCAAAATCAATGCTCTCGATTCTTAAAATACACATCAAAGGACTATATCAATATTTCATCTTTTTTTTCATCATCGAAAATGGAATATCTTTGTTGTCGATAAAAGTAATATATCTTACATTTCATGGGTATATGGGCAATACCAATCGTTATTGTGCACGAATGTGGCGTTAAATACAAATTTCCTTACAATGTAGACCTTGACAACTAATAATTATTAATTATTAATAGTTTATAACATAATTGCTTAACATAATTCTTTTTTATAATTCTAATAAACGAACTCAATTAAAATAATTAATTTTAAATGATATAAATTGATTTTATTTGTCATCGGCATTACCGTTCCCAACAAGTCATTACCCTTGGGGACATATTTTGTAATTGCACATAATTCGGTTAAGAAATTGATGTGTACCTACGATAGCTAAGTAGCTATTCTTTGAAGGATTAAAGCTACATACTTGAAATACTGAATTACGCGAAAAACATAAATGCCGAAATATGATACCTAGATTAGCTAGTAATCTAAGAAAAAGCATATTTATGAAATTTTTTATATTTTCACATACATTTTTTCGCTTGCGAACACCTATTTCCAGGACTCACGGACAAGATAGCACCAAACCGACAACGGTTTTGGATTCAGAAGACTCAAATTACTATAAAAAGTTATTTTTTTTTTTAAACTCGCGTTCAAATTTTCTTAGCTGAATATGGGTAAACATGTTATATTAGAGTGGTATTTTTTTCTAGACTTTCGGATTTAAATTGTGATTATTGTAGTGCTACGTCTTACCGGTAAACTTAAAGCTCTTATTAGAATGTGATTTGAAGCAGAAGTTTTGTTTTAAATGCTTTTAAAATTTTAAAAATATTACTTCCAAAGCTATGATTTTCGTTACAAAAAAGGTCAAAAGATGTCACCATGCGCAATGTGGGATCACTTATTTGGAGGCTAAAGAAATTAATATACATGTGATTTTTAACCATTAGCAATATCTTAGTAACTTCAAAAATTATGCTTTTTTAAAAAAAAAAAAAGCTATTGTGCATAGTGCCCCTGTGGGCAATACAGGTTACTTATTTTTAAACGAAAGTTAATTTTCTTTTAAGTGCTTTATACATTTTTAAACTATCTTTATTACTTTAAAATTCATCATATATGTAACGAAAACATCCAAAACCCGACACTGTGTCGCGGCTAACCTATGACCGTCCAAATCATTTATATTGAAGCTGAGGAATCTTCTTTCAAAGGTTTTTTAAATATCTTCATTCATTTAAAACTTACGAATTTTGCAACGAGAGAAGTCAAAAGGCGTTACTGTGCAGCGCACAATGGTTCAGAATCATTTTTCATTGGCCAAAACCTATATTTTTTTAAAAATTCTTAAAATTTTTACGTCATCACAAAGGATCAAAATTTTCGCATTGATTGGCGTGGCATGCTGCTAAAAACAAAGAATTTATGTTACTTAAAAAAAATTTATTATTTAATCTGAGATAAATTATGATTCCTTGAAAACTATTACCGATAACGGGCTGCGGTTTTTTTTTGTTATATTTTGTAAACTGTTGTTTTTAATAAATGGTATGTGCACACTCTGTATAATTTTTAGGTGCTATGTAATAAATTTTAAACCCCCATATTATAGAAAAGATCGTGAAGATCAAAACAAAAACCCGAAACCATTCAGAGAAAGATGAAATTGACTTCTTTAAGCCTATAGGTATATACTTTTGTACTCGCCTGTAGAACATTTTTTTAATTTATTGAAAATCCTCAAAAACTATAAAAAATTGTACCAATTATGCTACCTGAACAAAATAAAAAGAATAATGGCAAACATATTTTTATGTAAGCTTTAAGTAAATAAACAATCATAAGTACAAATCGCTGCTAGCAAAATGTATTATGTTGATTGTTTTCTAAATGAATCTAATTTATCTCGAGCTATAGGTAAATTTTTTGTAAAAAACGTTTACAAAATTTTATTAGTTAACCGCTGTTTCGCCACTTCCTTGTGTTGCTTCTTCCGTTGTACCAAAATAAGAAAACGATTTAATGCAGACAAACATTGTTCTGCTGGACAACGCAAGATCGATATACTGTGCCTGCATAAAATAAGCTGCGAGGGTTTCTTATTTTTAAGTTATTTAAATGTTTTTATTTAGCAATATATGAAGAATTATTGTTAAACTTTAGCATTTGCTCTTTAAAATAATAATTTATATATGTTTAAACTCGGTTTATAGATAGTTACAGATAAATTATTGTACTGCATAAAGTAAGCTATACCACAGTGAGTGGTTTTGCAAAAAAATGGAGGCGGAGTCACAACAGCTGATGTATTTGATCTGAAAAAAGAGACTTCTTTAAAACAAATTTTAGTTAAAAGCTGTACGCAGCTCAAGTTAAAATTCTGAAATAAATCGAACTTCCCCCCTTTTTTAAGAAAAAAGGTTTCATTATAAAAAAATGTATGAAACTATCTACCCCATATTTATATCTCTTAGCAAGATAACACTATGATATACCTCATAGCGTTTCAAAATATACCTATGTTTATTGTAAATATAAATTTTAAAGCGGGGTTTCTCAAATCGCAAAGCTACAGTAAAAAAATTTATCACGCCGCTTTAAGGCCCAAAATGCTCCAAAATATAAAAAAAAAACTATTTGCGCCTAGCAAAAAAATAAGAATAGCGCCACTTTCGATACTTGTTAGATTTTGTTTAGGAATTTCGTGATTTTCAAAAGCAAGCCGAACATATTGATAAATAAACATTGAAGCTTATCATATATCCTCGCTCATTTTATAAGAATCGTTTTGTTTAAGATCTCTAATGTCTTCTCAGTATTACTTTATGTAAAAAGGAAACTCTTCTTCTACTGTAATCATATACAGGTAATTCCTAAAAAATGTCCGCTTGTTCTGGTAATTAGTTTTAAACTAGGAGTTTCATTAGTTACTTAGTAACCAAAAGTAGTTACCACCAAACCTATTTTAAAGTTTAAATACTATTTACTTTAACATGGTGATGTCATTGGAGGGGGTCAATTGGCTATTATCTACATTACCAATATCTAGTTCAATAACCAACTACAACTACAAATTACTAGTTCAGTAGGTAATTGGTCAAAATTATCTAGTATAGTAATTAGGTACTTTAAAGCATTTCTTTTTAATAAACATACAATTTTTATTTAAACGAATTTGAAGACGAATTAAAAAATAATACATTTTCATTAAGAATACGAAAATAAACTCAGTTTATAGATTAAATAAAAACCATAACTATAAACAATTACCTATGAGGACACTATATATATTTTCCAATTTCTTCAAGCTATGTTTATCACGGACACCATCAACATTAAATTCCAATGAAACCTTGTCATCAATAGCACACTTTAAACTTTTTAATACACCACCAGTTTCTAAAATTGATGTTACAACTTGAACCTATGAGATTTATAAAAAGTGCATTAATTGATCAGACCCAGAAAAAATGTTGCTTACAAAATAAAATATAAAGGAATAGGCACTCTATGCTTTAAACTTCATTCCTTTAGTTTCTCACTTAAGGCCGAGGGACATAAAGTATCGGAGGAGGTTGACACAATGAACGGCAAATCAGTTTCATTTGATTAAAATTCACATTTTCAATAGAATTAGAGGATATTCTGTTTTTTATTTTTTTATTTTAATTTTTATTTAATTTATTTTTGTCACCACACAACACAAAAAGCTTAATAAAAACAAAGCAAAAAAATTATATTTTTCAAAGTACTCAACGTACGTTAGAAGTTAAAAGTTGCCTAACTTAAGTACTTTGCGTTGACGGAGACGTACCGAATTTGACAAATATCATAAGAAAACCTGTATTTTAACTTCGTTGTCAGTTGCAAAAAGCAACGTACAACGTACGACGGATTCTATGTGCCCCGGCCTTTAGACTTAAATCCGGAACCATTTCTAAAATGTCACTTTTAACAATTTCATCGTCTGCTTTTTCAATAATTTCTTTGTCTTTTTTCAAAATCTACTATTTTAGGCTGTTTAGTAGCACTTTCCATACATTCTTTTTCAACTTTATTAAATTTGTCCAAGTAATATTCTTGTTCATTTTTATTAATCTTTTTAAATACCTTTTACTTATCATTGTTACCTTTTTAGTTTTAAATCACTTTAACAAATCAACTTTAAAAAATTCACTTCAACCGCATCGCACGTCTTTTTTATATAAATCTGTAAAAAATACTAAATAAAGAAAGAAGAATGATAAAAATGTACAATATTTGAAGAGAGGATAACGGATGCGGTTGATCTATGAATATGAAACAGGAGACAAAAAAATTTAAACCACTAGTAACTTAATTAGCTATAGGTATTGCATAAAAAAGTCTATTTAATACTTACTGTACTAAATATAGCCTGAGAATATCTACCAATTTTCCAATTTCTATTCTAAAAGTTTCTGATAAAATAGCAATTAATATATGTATTTATAACTATATATATAAAAAAGACAATTGAATATTTGCAAAACATGCGGGTGAATAATTATTTGTTTTATTATTACAGATAAGCTGTAATAAAGGGCCTTTCACACTATCATACAAGTCTTAAGATTTTCATTGGATTTTGTGTGAAAGAAATCTAACGAGATTTGTTGCGACTGTCAAAAAATCTAAAGTACCATTACATTTTGTTTTCACACTATCAGATCTCAAGTAAAATGAAAAATATGAGTAGAAAATAAGCGGTGGCTGAGTAGTTTTATGTAGCCGGAAAGTGTGCCGGCCTTTGGAAATGCTTAGCAGTTAAAATGTTTAGTAGTTTTACACTATATATCAAAGTACAATATTAAATAAGACAAAATTTCATTAATTTTGAGACATGGTGTGATACACATTCCAAATTTTGAGCCTGTGTATGACAAAAAACTCATCAGAGGCACGCTATCGGCGGCGAAACAATCGACTGTTCAATTAGCTTTTATGAAAATTCAACCCTGACAAAATGAAAAATCTTATCGTTTAGAAAAATTTCTAAAAATGGCAGCCTTATGGTATGTCAAATTTATTATCGTATTATTTGCCATTTTAATAACATTTTGCTTTCACACTATCACACTTGCACGTATTATTATAGTGTTTGACAAGTCTTAATACAAAGTATTATAGTGTGAAAGGCCCTGAAGTGAATATTTACGTGCGATAGTATGAGGGGTGAATTTTATGATGCATATTTTTTGGCTGTAAATATAAATTTCAATTACTTATAAATAATTATTATTATTTTTTATTTATCAATTATTTATTTAACAATTCTTATTACAATAGGATCCGCAAAGCTTTAAAGCTTGTCTGCAGCGAGAACTAGTTGCTAATATTCATTGTATTGCAAGCGTAAAATTATGTTGTTTTTTTAATTTCAAGGACATTATTTTTTTCAAAAAAATTAATTATATATTAATAATATTTACATGTATTAACAAGAAAAAATTATAAGTACATTTTAATAAAAAATAATAATAATCATATGAAAAGAAAAACTTATAACAAAGAAAAATTTAAAGAGAACAATAGATATTTCTAGCAATTTTAATTTATTGCAAACTTATGAAATGTTTTTTGATTAATTGTGTTCGTTTTATTTCATTAGTTGTATTAATTATGTTGATTAAGAGTTATGGGCAAAATTACAGGGAGAGTATTTCTACCATACTCATTTGCGAAATGGCTTACTTTAAACCTACCCTGTGCACATCACCTAGTTTTATAGGAATAGTCGATTGGCTGTAAAAATCTGTTGTCTTTGAAAAACTCTTCTCTGTTGTGTAGTAAATATATTTTGTTACTGCTGCTGTTTTTGTTAATAATGTTGTTGATAACGATGCCGTTGATGTCAAGGATGCTATTGACAGTGCTATTATTGTTGTTGATGTTAATATCGCTGTGAGTACTATTGTAGATGTTGTTGCTGCTATTAATATCGTTGTTTCTGATGTTACTACTGTTGTTGTTAACGATGTTGTTGTCAATGTAGTTGACAATGGTTCTGTTGTTGTTGTTGTTGATGTTAATGTTGTTGCTTATTCTAATATTGTTGATGCTGGTGTTGTTACCAATGTTATTATTGTTGTTGATAAAATTGGCGATGCTACTGTTGTGTATGTTAGTATTGTTGTGATTAATATTGTATGCGGTTGGTGTTATATGTGACGCTGTTATTGATAGAGTTGTTGTTGAGGTTGTTATCGTTCTTGCTATTAACATTGCTTTCTGTGTTATTAATACATTGTAATCTTCTATTATCAATTCTGTGGGTTGTTCGATGTGTTGCTACAAATTTATTCCATAATATTTTTAGTATTCGGTTTTGTGTTTTTTGTATTTTACGCTTACCCACGCTGCAATACCATGCCGAATATATACTTGATATTACTTCAATTAAGGTAGTGATAGCGATTATATTGGAATATAAAACTTCATGCTTCATTTTATTTGAACCATACATCAGCTTGATTCGAAGATAAAGTTAAACTCATTACATAATTTAATAAAAATAAGTAAGAAGATAAACTAGAAAATTAAGCAAATTTGAAAATACAAAACTTTGGCCCGTATTCAGAAATTACCACTAAGGGTTATCTTTCTTAAGTACATATTTAAGTTATTCACAGATTCAAACTGCTGATTAATTTTTGTTGCGTCCAAAAAACATCCGTACAAAACAAAAATACACAAGAGATGTGTTTTTGGTCAACAAAGTTTAATAACTTGAATAACTTTACTTTTACAGCTCCTTATTTTATTTGATTTATATACAAGCTATGAACAAAAAAATTACTTTTTTAGAACAAAAATTGTTTTAAAGAATAAAAATTGTTTTTTAATAGCTTCATAAGCCTTTTAATTAATTATAGTAAGTATCGTTCAAAATATTATCGACATTTTACTATCTCTACATGCCAATATGCAGGGTTGCATTTATTACATATGCTGAAAGCAGTATCTAAACTAGTTATGAATTGCGAATAAGATCTATAACTATATGTGAACTATTTTTTAGTTTCTGTCTTACTAGTTTCGACTTTAGGTATGACTTCTGAATATACGCATTTGATAAATATTTTGAGCTTAAAAGGAAAGTGTGCCAAGAAATATTGTGATATACACATTAATACGATGAATTGGGCCCAAGATCAGAGAAAAATTGATTATCGAATTTGCTTTTTTCTATGTCCAATGACGAGTTTTCGGACACGTGTAAAGATATGCTTAAAAATGAAGGACAACATCCAGTGGCTGATGTTCCTCCAAGTGCCTCACCTAGACGGCTTTGGTATATTTTTAAAAGCATTCCGACACTGAAGAAGAATCTATGGATCTGTAATTACAACTTGGACTTATTCGTAATATGTAGCTATATTACTTTGAGAAAAGCATTACAAGAGAAAGCCGTCAAATTTTTACCATCATTTACCAAATTTTTCGTTTACCTAAATAGAGTAAAATAAATGAAGTTGTGCTAAAATTTAGAATTTTTTCTGGAATACTTTCCGCACATAAGTATAAAGTATAGGAATATTGTTGCCAACAAAAACAAATAACTGATGGAAATGAAATCCAGTGGAAAAAAAAGAATTCAAGAAGACTAAAAAGCTGACCGGATTGAACATTGAGAACTCACTCGTAGGATATGGAAACAACCGCAAAAATTACAAGAAGTTGTGAAGATGCAATTGTTTTTGGAGCTATTCAGTTAATATGTAACGTGTTTGTTTTTTTTTACTAAATAAGTAATATGCAAGAATATTTTTTCAGTAAAACCTTGTTAATTTTAATTTATGCAAAATCACGGCGTTAAAAATTTTACATTTTTGCAATATCAAAAAAAAAATGGATTTTTTTAAATATTATTTTATATGAAGTTGGCTTTCTAAAACCATTAAATAGGAAAATCTGCTGGATATTAAACAAGTTATGGGTGGAAAAAATTAAATTTTTTGTTTTCAAGTCAAATACAATGGAACTTGAAAATTAAAAACTGAAAATAATATGCTTTGTAAAAATATGCCGTTTTAAATATTAAATAAATTTTACTATGCTCACCGAATTAGGTAAAATTTTTAATAGGTAGGAGATGGTACGCAAGCACGACAAATGGTTTTAATTCCTTTTCATTTTTTAAACTGTGGCAATGCTTACAAATTGTTTTCAAATTTCATTAAAGAGGTCATAACTTTTGTTTTGTCACAAATAAAAAATTGTCTAAGCGTGAATTTTAAATGTTAATTAGCCAAAAAAAACATTGCAAATACATTAGTTTTTTTTAATTTTCGAGTGTACAAGGTCAGTGCTAATACGACGTATTGCTTTCCACGTTTTGGAAACGGTCGATTGCCAGAAACTACAAAATTTTATTTTCCATAACTTTTAAAATAACACCAAACATCTATAATAAAACGATAAAAAACTAAAATTTTAGCAATTCCTTTTGAGAAAACTTATAACAACGACAAACGAAGCGTGTATATTCTGCTTCTTATCTGACATTTTCCACTTTTTCACATAATTTGACTGGACTTACAAACTGGTTTTTGTTTCATGTAAATCCGCCAGTAGCCTAACAGTTCTATGTATATATTTACCATTTTTAAATATCACAATATCGCTGGAAAATCATTAAGCAGCGAGAACCGCGTATTTTCTATTTTTTTGGGTTACTCAATAGTCGAATTTGTATAACTAATGCGAATACAAATTACAACGAAAAATTAAAGACTGTCAAAAATGTAGACAATCTCGCATTTTGCGTTGTAATTAGACTTAAGCTACGTTCAGACGATTGTCAGATCTTACAATATTGTCAGTAAAATGTTCTGCAAATTTCTGGCAATCGTATGAACTGGCAATTTTTGTCTAACAACGTTGCCAGAAAAAGCATTGGCAGTTCATTGTAATATAAACAAATTGTCAGAAGTCCGGCAATCGTGTGAACACCCTTTGTCGCTATTGCCAGATCATTGTCAGACGTTGTAAGCTAATTTTTTATTGTCAGATGTGTGAAGTTTATGCATCTGACAATGGTATCATTGTCATACTTTTTTCTATTGGGCAACACCTCAAATATATGTATGTATGTGTGATTCTTCTTTAAAAAGAAAACAAAAAACGAAGAAAGCTAAAAAATTAAATTAAAATAAAGTGTTTTAAAATTGAAAGTTGAAAATATAAAATATAAAGTTGAAAAAATTATAAAATGGAAAATGGCATCAATTTGGTTGGTTCCGATATTGAACTTGACTGCGAATTTCAGCCAATTGAAGTATTTTTGCAGAGTCCTACTGACACTCAAGCTGCGAAAACCCCTAAATTGAAGCAAAAATCCTATAGAAAAAAGGTGGAAACAGCGTGGTCGGATGAAAACATCAGTAAATTAATTCAAGAAGTTGAGGGACGACGAAGTTTATGGGATGCTGGTTCTCTAGAGTATAAACTTCATAAGGATATAATTTGGCAGGAAGTCGCAGATGCTATTCCTGTGAGCTTCAATGACTGCAAAGGAAAATGGGCTAATCTCCGCACCACGTTTAACAGCAACTTGGAAAAAATGAGAAAAAAGAAGTCAGGCCAAGGTACAGACGAACAAATTCAAGTCTCTTGGAAATATTTTAAGCCGATGATGTTCATAGAAACCAACAAAGTACGCCAGTCCTCACAATCGACTTCATCTTTACAATTGGTAAATATTTCAAACCATCAAAATGTCTTTGTTAACTTTTCTTTTTATTCTTGTGTATAGGAATCTGCAGTCACAGATGAATCAATTGTTTGCGAGTTAGGGTTTGGCGAAGAATTGTCATCAACGTCACCATCTATGTATGGAAAACGGCGCAGTCGTAAGAGCACCACACCGTATTCAATGTCATCAACAATATCGAGCACAGGACGTAATTCGGAGTTAAAAGAGATGGCTGTAGAGTCACTGCAGTCCTTGCGTTCCAAGGACGCACCACCGAAGGACGCATCCACGGCATTTGGGGAATATATTGCCTCTGAATTGAGGAACCTTTCGTCGGATCAGGCAGCATTTGTAAGATCCAAATTGAGACGCGCATTTAACGATGTAATGGATGAGGTGGCGCTTATGGCGAATCAAAAAAATGATTAGCGAAATATTTTTTTGTATGGCTGTTCCTCTATAAGCGAACGAAAATTTCGTTCGAACGAACTTTTGTATTAAAAACAAAAATTAATTTGAGTTTTTTGTTTTCAAAGAAACGAAATTTTCGTTCGCATTTAGAGGAACATGTCCATAATTTTAATTATAAAACGTTTTGATTGTTTTAGCAATTAAGAAATATTAATCTAATGTAAGAATTAATTCAATTGCGTGGATTGGCGTACTTTAGTGGTTTTTAGGAACACCACTGGCTTAAAATATTTCTAAAAGACTTGAATTTGTTCGTCTGTACCTTGGCCTGACTTCTTTTTTCTCATTTTTTCCAAATTTGCTGTTAAACGTGGTGCGGAGATTAGCCAATTTTTCTTTGCAGTCATTGAAGCTCACAGGATTTGCATCTGCGACTTTCTGCTACATAATGTCTTTATTAAGTTTATATTCAAGACAGGCAACATCCCACAAACTTTGCCGTCTCTCAACATCTTGAATTAATAAATTAATGATATGATCCGACCACGCTGTTTCTACCTTCTTTCTATATGATTTTTGTTTGCAATATTTTTAATTTTTTAAAAAGCAATACTTTTTTCTTTTAATTTAACGCAAGTACAATATAAATTAAACTAAATTCAAATTAAATTAAACCAAACGCAATTGGATATACTTAATTGAACTAAAGCAAATTAAACTAAAAACCATTTGCGTTTATTTAAAAAATGAAGCAATTGTACAACAAATATTAACATAATTGCAGAAGAAATTGTCACATGTTTTTAAAAACGCTTGTTTATAATTATATTATTAATTAATAACAAATAAAATTTTAATTGAGAGTGTTAATCGGTGAAATACTTATTTTTTCTGTGTAGATAATATTGTTGTCGAGTTTTGATTTTTTTGTTTTATTGAAAATTACAAATTTACAAAATTACACGATCAAGTTTAGTCTATCAAGTTTAAATACACTCACACTGTTTTACTAATACAATTATACTTTTAAAACTTGCTACGAACTTTTGAAATTCTCTTTCCATCGAGTGTATCAATTTACATATTACAGAAAACATTTTTTTAATAATTAATTTAATTTGGTTTCATTTGATTTGCATTTGACTTAATTTGATTTGCGTTTGGTTTAATTTACTTTACGTTTGGATTGAATAAATGTTCGAATTCTGTAATAAAAAACTAGCTTAAAATTAAATAAAGAAATAAAAAAGTATGCATCAAAAATTCAAATAATACACTCAATTAATATTTGGGTTAGTACTTTTGGGAAAGTGCGTTTTGTGAAAATATACTGCCAGGCCCACAATACGAAAGAAAATTTCTTTCTCACAATTTACATTAAAAAAAATTTTTTCGAATTAGTTTGTAAATTATAAGAAAGAAATTTTCTCTCCAAATCGTGGCTCAGGCTGGTAATTTTTTGAAATGTACTTTAGAAAATGATACCTTTTGGACAATGTAGTATTTCAAAAAGTTACTGTTTTGTTTGCTGGGTTGCTATTCGATTTTACAATAGTTTTGACTGCATTTGCTTTAAGTGCATATTTGACTTAACCGACCAAAACTAATTTTTTCCTGTCACTATTCCTAAAAATTCCATATAATATGGTTTTTAAGTGCGCATTCTGTATCTGCACATTTAAGATAATGCCCAACTTTTTGGTCACTTTAAAATTATTTTCATACAAAATATCAATGTTAGCTTCACTTTGACTTATCTCCCTAAAAACGACTTTTAAAATGGCTTCGTTTTCAAAATTTATTTCCATCACATACCTGATAGTGTAATTTAAAATGCAGATATTTTGGCAGTTAGAAAAAATATGTCAAATTTTATTTTAAAAAGGATTCCAATTCCAATAGAATTAAAAGTACACTTATGTATATGGTAGAAGTACGTACTCATTGCCGCCTTATTTGTGCGTACTGGAAATCTTGTTCACCTTCTTCGACGAAATATGTCGTAAACTCATTTTGAACAGCTTGGATATTCAACGTGCCACTACGTGTTCCTTGTAATGAATACAATGTTTGGTTCCCTAATTCCTAGCGACGCCAATCGCCAGTGATCAGTTTGCCGTTGCTATCGTAATGGTCAAATGCATTGGACGGAGCATACCTTTTGTTATTTGTAGTTAGCAAGTAATTGTGGAGCACACAACAGGCAAGTGTCACTTTCTTTGTCTTTTCAGCATCCAAACATATTGGCTTACGGAGTACTCGGAAGCGTGAAGACATAATACCAAAGACATTTTCTATAATACGGCGTGCACGACTTAATCGGTAATTATATACTCGCTGTAACATTGTGAGACCACGTTGACTATACGGCTTTAAGAGATTCTCTCGCATAGCGAATGCATCGTCAGCAATGAGGACATACGGAACAGGTAGTTGTCGACCGGGTAGTGCCCTAGGTGGGGGCAAGCAAAGTTGTTTAGTATCCAGCGCTTGTCCAAATGTGCATCGATTAAATACGCCGCCATCGGAAAATCGCCCATTACGACCGACGTCAATGTATACCAATTTGTATTCCGCATCAGCTATTCCCATCAGTATGATCCTGTGTGTGCCCTTGTTGTAGAATATACTGCCAGCATTGGGTGGTGCATCCATTACGACATGTTTTCCATCCACTGCTCCAATGCAGTTAGGAAATTGCCACAATTCATCGAATTTATTTGCAGTGGCTTCCCAAACCTCTGGTTTTCTTGGGGTCTAGAAATAAAATTTACTTTAAGTCCACTTGTGGCATGACGATCGAAAATATATTTACCTCGAGATACTTATGTACCAGCACTTTGTAAATGGCATCTAAAACTTCAGGAACAATGGATGAGATAGTTGAGACTGGAATTTGGAAAACATATTGCAGTGATCGAAAATTTTCTCCGGTAGCTAGGTATCGTAGTGACAACGCGAGTCGTTCTCCAGCTGAAATGCTCTTACGCATGTTGGTATCTTGTTTTTTTATATGTGGAGTCACTAAAATAAGAAGGTTGTCAAATTGTTCGGAATTCATCCGCAAAAAACCCCGGTATAGTACTACCTCGTCCGTACGCAGTTGAGTCTGTAATTTCGCATAAAATCCCTCTTGCTGGCGGCTAAGCACCCAATCCTTTACCCAAACTTTGCGTCGTTTTTTTTAACGATTTTCCTTTATCCTCGCTACTTTCCAATACATATGCAGCTAAAATAGTTGCTACTGCTTCATTCCGCTCCATAACAAACTGTTTAATGCAAATATGTGTACTTCTCAAATAAATTTACAATTTATGTATTTATTGATTTTATGTTGTTTTTTAATTTTTTCTTATTGTTTATTAAACACATGAAACAATTTCTGTCAAATACTTTGAGTATGGTAATGTCTGAAAATAGATCTGACAATATTTGTTATGCAGCAATCTTACAACCGTGTGAACTGACAATTTATTGTCTGACAATATTGCCAGATAAAGTTATTGTCAGGCAATCGTCTGGCAATGAAATTGTAAGCTTTTCTGACAACCGTGTAAACTGCCAATTTTTTATGTGGTGACAATTGTTCGTTGGCAGTTCATTGACAGCCCATTGCCAGATCTAACAATATTGTAAGATCTGACAATCGTCTGAACGTAGCTTTAGACGTTAGACTAAATGCCCAACCTTACCGAAAAACATACATATCTATTGAGAGTATCCAGTACATGCAAAGTATTTCTTGCATTAAGTAATCAAAAGTATCGAGTTGGGAACAATAGGCATCAGTGAAGAACATTTCTTATGTAGATTTAATCCACTGGGTTGCGTCTGAGCGTACACAAGTAAGAAAGAAAAAATGCCTATCAAACTTGTTAGACACAAACGTGCAACAAATTGTTAGCTACCCAACAGCAGTATAACATTGTTGATACAAACGAGCCCCAGTCAGACTTCAGGCCAAGTTGCGACATTCGACCAACTCTATTCATCTAGCCAGCCAGCCATCTAGTAAATCCATCCAGCTAACCGGCAGTGCTAACTAAGTACATACGAGTAAATAATTGTGTGTGACACCGTAATGACTAAACAATAGAAATGAACACCGTAGTACGTATGAATAGTAAAAATGGTAGTCGGGTTTGGTTGTGTTGCATTGTTGTATTGGTCGAATTTTTTTTTTTTTGTACCTTCATATATATGTATGTATTTTTCTATTTGATTTTTAGCTCTTACATACATATGTGTTTTTATTATTGTTGGCGCTGTACGGGATATTCAAAGTTTAGTTAAGAAATATTGTTCGTTATGTTCGGATGTGTTTTTCGTTAGCTGTTTTTTCGTTTTGTGTCTGTCGTCAATTCAATGTCAAAAATGTTTAAAACAAAAAAGTAATTTAATCTCTAATAAATATATGTACATGCATACATATACATACATATATATATATATATATATATATATATATATATATATATATATATATATATATATATATATATATATATATATGTATATATATTTTATTTTAAGCAAAACCTTTTTAAATTTATTAAATAGTGTTCGTAATAATATCAATATCAAAAATATCAATAATACCACATAACTGTAAAGTGTTCAAGTTAGTGTTTAATTTAGATTTATTGCAATTTGTTTTAAGTAATAATTTTTGTCGGGAATGTATTGAAATTGTTTTGCTTGGTTACACGTGATTTTATTTCAAACTAACGAAACAAATGCGAAATAAAAGCCATTCAAAACTTATTTACACATCCCTACCCATACATACATGTACTCACATTATGTACATACATACATATGTATATGTTCGGTGTACTAAATATTAGCATCTATCTATATACATATGCATATATGTACATATATCAAAGACGGAAAGCGTTTTACGACAAGTTGGGTCGTCGCTGCAATACATTTGTTTGTGCAAATCTGTTACATTTTTTTGTGCGTATGTACATATATGCTGCATACGTACGTATACGTAAACATACATACATATGCATAAGTATGTGTTCAGATGTGTGTGGTTTTATTGCCACAGTAAAATAATTGGAAACAAAAATATCATACTCAAAGATTCCTTCCTTCACATCATTCATAAAATTTCCTTTTGTGCGGAATTGTGGGCGATTGTTTGGAGTCAAAACTAGCAACACTTGCATCCTTCGCCAGCAAATGAATAAAAATAAAAAGTTAAGAAAGAAAAAGTTGCATTCTTAGTGCATCCGTTAATTTATATTAGAAATTAAACTATTGATGGACTAAGTAAATAATTTCTCGAATTTTGTATAAATATAAATGGTTTCGGTTGATATAGTCCAAAATTTTGACCGAATACCGAAATTTTATTAATTTCTATGTACATATATTAAAATTGTATTTAGTGCTGCTGGAAGATTTACACCTACCGAAGAGATAATCTTAAGCGAATCAGAAATTTTTTGTCGCTATATAGTATAACCTCGTTAATTCGAACAGATACAGTTTCAGCCTTTGTTCGGATTACTAAATCGTATGGACTACATTTAAAAAAATAATGAACTCAAAATAGAGTTAAAAAACAAAAAGAAACATTTCAAAACCAAAAATAAAAGTGATTATAAAAAATTATTGTTTGAAATACGAATTTACTTTTTTTGAATACACAAAACAAAATTCGAAACTTAGGATTAGTATTGATTTCGTTTTCCAACACTAAAATT